>VZTD01001774.1:202137-230004 GCA_013397725.1 Rhagologus leucostigma
AATTGCTGATGCCTGATACCTGAATCCGCTCAGGCTTCAAAAGGTGTTTGTAGGAACAGGAGGTGGTTCTGGCTATGGAGGAGAGGAAGCACCTCACGCAAAATACAGCAATAAATCCGGGCGGTTTCTTTGTTACGCTGAGCACTGCACAGACGCTCAGGAATTAAAGGTATCCGGGCATCCAAAGACCCAAGGATTTCCAGAAACACCTTCTCAGCTCCCCCTGAAATCTGTTTCCTTTGTATTGAAGGCGGGGAGCGCCTATGCAAGAAACCAGGTTGGGGAAGACGGGCTGTTAAACCTCCCTCTGCTACACGTGCCGGGTATTTCAAGGGCTTTAGGGCTGCCGTGGCTTCATTTCCCAGTTTTCTGGGGTTGAAACAGGGGAGGCAGGAGATTGGGATTGCCCCTTGGGATTTTGGCTAGTTAGACATCTTGTGTGGGTCTGGCAAAGAGAAAGTGGCTGCAGTGTGAGCGTTCGGGAAGTTGGGGAGGGTGGGGCTATCTAGAAATCTTTGACTCACTGGGGTAACTCCCTGAGCACAGGAATCAAATTATGGCTCCAAGCAAACTGCATTTTATGAGCAGCAGCCTCAGAATGAAATTCTGCATGAGCACGGAGCTGGAGACAGCGACAATAAACGCATGGAAATAAATATACGATCCGTAATTAAATTATTGGGTGCAACGCAGAAGTCCCTGGGTGATGGAAGAGGTGGGATTATGCAGCAAAGTCAGTCTGGGAATCCACAGATACAAATTTTCTTATTTATACCGGCATAATCCTGATTGGCACCAGCCTAGATAGGGGAAGAACCAAACCCTATGTACTGAAGGATCTAATCTTTGGGAAAAGTCGACTGGATTAGTGACTGTATCTGCCAACCATCCTTTCACTCCCGTCGTCGGGAGTCCCTCACCACCACTGCAAGATTTTGCCATCACACAGAACATTTCACATCCATTGTCTCCTTATCTTCCTTCCCAATAAAAAAAAATGTTGGATTCTTTTTTTCCCAAAGTTTTGTAGCAAACACAGAATTTCTTTGCACACTTTACCCAAGCCTTTGGAGGATACTTATTTCAAGCAGTTAACACCTGACCCCAATTTTTGTGGGTAATTAGTGAGCTAGATAACCACACAAAGTGGGTAATTATTTAGTACCCAAGGGTACTGTACAAGAGGGTAGAGGCTGGCGGTGTTAACAAAAGCACATCCCTAATTATTGTATCCATACCCATGTTTCAAGAACAGTTACTTCCACCTAATGATCCATGATAACTCAGTAAGCTCTTCTGCTTCCTTAGCCTGGGATAACCAAGGGCAGGATGGGAGGGCAGAGCCAATGCAAGCCACAACTTCGATTTGTGCAGGCTCCGAGGGAAGCGAGAGGAATCCCCTTGGAGAAGGCAGCGAGACTGGAAGCGCCTGATAAGCACCCCTAACAGGTGGCTTGGGAAGGCTGGAGAAGCCACGTGGGAAGTTTGTAGGGAGCGCCTCAGGGTCTGCTTCTTGCTGAGGCAACGCGGCCGTGCCGATGGATCCTCGTGTACGACAACCACCTCCATCGTGTTCTAACCAAGCTCAGTCTTGCTGCTGGAAAATCGCTTTAAAGCTCTACAAACGAGGTGTTTTGTGTTTGGGGAAGGTCGGAAATGCCAGGGAGTTGCAGCGGGGGGGAGGAAAAAAAAAGTCACATTTGATGAATTTCAAATATCCGTCATCACCGATATTTATGTTGCCACAACCACATTTCTCCCATGGAAAACACTGCATCCTCAGGAGGACTGTCCTCAAGTTTAAGGAGGAAGAAATGGGAACTACATTGAAATAGAAACTAAATAAGACTCAGCTGTTAAACCCATACAAATACCCCCAAGGCAGGTGTCAGAGGACGGTGCCGGGCTGGTTTTGGTGACAGGACGAGGAGCAACGGCCAGAAAGTAAAACTCAGCAAATTCCACCTCAACTTGTGAAGAACTTCCCATGGAAGGGGCAGAGCCCTGGAGCAGCTGCCCAGGGAAGTTCTGGATCCTCCCTCTCCGGAGCCATCCCAAGCCCACCCGGATGTGTCCCTGTGTCACCCACTCCAGGTGACCCTGCCCGGGCAGGGAGGTTGGACTGGGTGATGTCCAGAGCTCCCTTCCCACTCCAACCGCTCCGGGACTCCGTGAGAAAAAATTTGGTTTTAATCAGCAGCGCCACGTGATAAAGAAGCGTTTGCTGGAAACAGATCCACGGCCTGGAACACAGCAGCCCCCATCCCCTGACCACTGCCCGAGCACTTCACACTCACTTAAGGACATCCTCCAACCAAGACATTGCGCTCAGAGGAAAAGCACTTTCCTCTTTTAATTGCTTTTATGAATCACCACCCGCATCCGGACACTTCATTTACTGGAGCCCAGCAACCCTGTTTTGCAAAGACTCACATTCCAAAATGTTAAAGGCCTCCAGGCTGGCACAAATAAAAAAACAGAGGTGTCATTCTATTTGATTTGATCTCAGCTTTGCATCTAACTCGACTTGGTGCTCTGGGCCAGGCACTACACAAAAAAACCCACAACTGGCAGCATCACCTGGCCCTGTGACCACCAGGAATTCAAAATTTAAACAGAGAAAGTTTGAGGGGTTTCCACAGCTTCTCGTATTTCTCTATTGTTCTGTGGTTTGTTGGGTTTGGGGTTTTTTTCTGGAGAGAAATAACCACAACTGAAAGAGGCCTGAAAATTGTTCTCATATTTAAAAAGGGGCCAAGTCTCTGCAGTCCATTTATAAATAAATATAAATAAAACTGGTATCCCCTCCACTAATCCTCTCAGGGACATGGCTTGCAGGAAATTCTTGCAGAAATGGAGTGAAAGAAAGATTGCAGAGAGAAGCTGGAAAACAGAAAGGAAGAATGAATTTAATCAGGGAGACAGGATCAAAGGAAGGAGAGACCTTGCTAAGTGCACAATTACAGCAGAAAGCAGAGTAAACACAAACTATTGCAATTTTTTTTCCTCAGATCAATTGGAATTAGCAATTCAAAGGGGAAGACACACAGCAGAAGGGATGTTCAGCCAGGGAAGGAGCTTTAGGGACTTCAGCATTACCTATAAAACCTTGAGGCCTTTTTGAGACAAGCCAATAACTTCACTCTGGGCAAAGTGTACAGAAATATCATTCAGGAAATATCTTTAAAAATAATGGTTACAGTTCAGCCTGTAAGGACAGCATATATGGGAACAGTTTCCAAATTAACAAAATGTCTTCAGGGGAGTAAAAAGCATTCACTAAGATAAATTAAGAATTCAAATTATGCGAGGAAAGGGAAAATTCTGAGTGTGGGGCACATCCATGGAAAGCAAAACTGGGTGAAGTTGTCACGACCTGGACATTTCCAGAACGGTGCTCTTGACAACAAAAAGCTTCTAATTTGAGCCTCGCTGTTTTGCAGACCAACTCCACACCGAATCCCTGATAAAAATCAATATTCTGTAAAAATCCAGAACCATCAGGACAACACTTACCGTGCCCCTGGAGGGTTGTGAGTCCTTGCAAGAAGCTGCAGTGTCCAGATTGCTTTTGTCACCCTCATCTGATCCCCTGGTATTCAACAGAGAGGACAGAGTGTGGTTCAAAACTGTGTCAGTCCCACTTCACCACCACCAAACCCGTTTCACCAACAGGTATTGCCTCCCCCAAGCACTAAGAAGTGGTGTTGGATTTTCCCCCCGCCCCCCAGTTCTGCCAACAGGTTCTGCTTGAGCTCCAACTCCACCCATCCCCGGAAAACGGGGAACAATCGAAATAATAAAGGTGAGAAAGCCATAAAATGACGGATCCCAAGGTGAGTAAAACAAGGGAAAAGGAAAATGAGGCAGTGGGAAAGGCCCTGGGACTGTGCACTTAGTGAAACCCAGGATTAGAGAAAAGGGAAGAATTCAACAGAAGGTCAGCCAGTGTCACAGAGGGATTTGGAGAGAAAGGTCACAGAGACTGATTCATCCAAAATCAGAGAAGTGGGAACCCTGTACCCAGAGTTTGTGTTTTGTCTGTGGTGAGTTACCGACCTGCCCCGATCCCGAGCTCTCCCAAAAGAAAATGGATTTAACCAAACTAAAGCTCGAGGTGAAACTCAAAGTCACGTGGATGAAGTCACACAAAGAATTATTGCATCACTCTGGCGTGATTTGCCGGTTCCATCTCACATAAAGCACCCAAACCCCTCAGACTTCACATGGGTTCAGGGCCACCAAATGTTTAAGACTCGATTAATTTAGAACATAACAAAAGCTCCAAGAATCTCACTCTTATTTCAGATAAATCTAACCTCGTTTGGGGATAAAATTTCCTAAGATTTGAGGTTTCACACTAAAATCTGGCCAATTTTGAAATCTATCAGTTACTAAGAGATGGAGCTGTAGGAATAGGTTAACCTCCAAGGCTGCCACAAAAAAGGTCTGGTCAACATTTAATGCTTTTTTAAACTTCAATTCAAATTCCAGTAGAGTAATTGTATGAAAAGGTGGTGTCCCTCAATCAAATGTTTCTTTTTTTTTCCTGAAAAAGCCCGTAAAAATAATACCTGTTGAGGCTGTTCAATTGGAGTTTAAACTGCTGAACCTAAATTCAACTTGCAGAAAGTTTAGGGACATTTCGGGAATCTGAGCTGGCAGGAAAAGTGGAAAAATCAAATTAGAGATCCATGAGACTTAGAGAAAAGCTAAAATGGATTGTATTTCAGCAGGAAAGGAGTGCTAGGGTGACTGGAAAAGAGGGATTGTAATTCCCAGGCTGGAGGGCTGCAGTCCACAGATCCATTCCCATCTCCTCCAGGAATTCACTGTGGGCTATTTTCAATCCTTCCCCACAGAACAACACCACAAACCGATAATGAAACTATTGCACCTAAGAAAGGAGTTGGGACCCTGAGCCTTAATTAATGTCTGGGAAGAGCCCTGAGAGATCAGAGGGACCCGAGGAACCTCAAAGCGCAGGAATTCTTCATCGTCCCCCAGACCTCCCGTCAGACTCCTCACCCTCCTCACCAGCACTGCCTTCTTTTCAAAGAGAGGGAATTACTTCAAAGATAAAACAAAGAGATCTTCCCCAGGTTTCCTATTACTACAGCTGACACAACTTAAATTAGAAAAAAAATCACAAAACGTGTTTCTCGCAAGAAAAAAAGCCCATGTTCCAGCCGCTGCTTAAGAATGAAACCCAAGGGTAAGACACCAAAGTATTTTTTCCAGCTGGTGGTGGGTGCAAGGCACAGCTCCCTGCTCAGGGACGGGCAGGAGCTGGCACAGACCCAGCCAGAGCAATCCCAAATCTGCAGTGAGGATTCCCAGCCTATTCCCAGCCCTGCGGCTCCACGTGCTCAGTGAGACCCTGAGTCTCTCCATCCCTTCCTCTTTCCTGCCTGCTTTATCCACCCAGACTGCAAACTCCTGGGGAAAAGGGATCTCTCCTCACAGGGGAGACTCCAGGACACTGAGATATTTAGGTGTCAAAGAAGTCAGAGCTCTGGGCTCTCCAGGCAGGGAATTCTGTCTGCGGTGGAAGCGGACACGGAGAGCTTCACGCCCCAGCTCGTGTCCAGCCACTCCACTGGTGCTGGGAGCGGATTAAAAATCAGGGAGCCACTGATTGTGATCACTGGAGAGGGATGTGACAGACAGAATGAATGTCAGGACTTAGGCTGGGCCCAGCAGACACTGCTCAGTGTCTGCGTGCCAGAAATAGCAGCAGGAGGCAGGCGCAGCTCCCGGTGCCCCTCTGCACTCCTGCATCGCTTCACTGCAGGCTCTGCTCCACCCTAAAGCCACAGCTCCTCCTGGCAAAAAGACAGCGTTAACACTTGCACGAGGTGCAACGTGAAGGAAACAGGCAGAAAAATCTGAATTTCAGCCTATTTACTATGACAATAAATCCCGTTATTTAGGATTTTTAATGCGCTGTAATAACGTTCTCGAGTCGATTGCATAAAAGTAGCTTTGGATGATAAATCTTATCAGTGTTAACTCCGTAAAGCTGAAAAAGGTGTCAGCACAGAGGCAGTCCATCAGAAACGTTTTTTCCCGGTGTGATCCTTGCAATCCCAACACGAGTGTCTCTGAACAGCTCATACAGGATCAGTTCCTTTGCAACTCTCCTGAGGAGGAACAAGGACCTCTGTTTTATAGGCAGGAATAGAACCAAAGAAAAATAAGTGACTCATCCCAGACCCCACAGGGAGTCCACAGCAGAACTTCTGGGCCTGCAGCAAGGGCTTCATACAGAAAAATGAATGGTTTCAGTCTAAAAGGTAGAGGCTGTGCACAGCTTTTGCACCATCAATAACAAAACAAGGCAAGGCCCACGAGCTGCCCACAAACAAGGGACAAGATTAAAATGACAATATTCATTCACCTGGTGTCTCCGGGACATCCAAACTCGTGTTTCCCACAGGAAACACCAATTCCCAGAGGAACATCTCCCAAACCCACCTTTCCCTGGGATAATTCAGTCACAGCCCCCAGTTCTCACCGTTTGACCCACATGGGTGGTCCCTGCTCCTTGCTGGAGCTGCTTGTCCACGTGGAGCCAACTGCAGCAGCAGCTCCCAAGTGATTATTTGATCACTTTCCTGCTTAATTGCCAGTTTTAATTACTCGCATGGCAACAACAAAAAGTCAATCTGGCAACGGAAATCCATTCTTTGAACAACTTCTGCCTCTTCCCTCAGACACAAACTTGTGCTCTATAAGCCATTCCTGATTAATAAGGGGCCCTCGTGGGAAAGCCGCTGGGTTTCATTTCCTTCAGCTGACAGCCCAAGTCCCTAAAAAGCAAGGGCAAAAGAACCTTTATTTTATCGTGGCAAGATGACACTGATTTCCCCCTTGCCATTTTCCTCCAGGAAGATATATTAGCACTACATTTGCTCCTCCATGTGGTGGGATTTCTTAAATAAAAACGTATGTTCTATACGTCTGAGCTTGGAACCAGGGCTGCATTAGCCTGTTCACCATCCACGTTTGCTTCAGACTTGGCCAGCCACCTAGAAAACCTGCCAAGACCTCTCTGGCAGCCTCTCCCCCACAGTTCCAGGAAAACATGGAATATTCAAAGAATTTCAGGGCCTCCCGGCTTCGTTTGTCACCACTCTCCTTGCCCACTTAGAACTAAATCACAGGCAAATTGCTCTAATGCCCTATTAAAGATTTAAAAATGGTCTTCTCCAGAGGAGGGTATCTGAGGACAAATCCCTGCTAATATATAATGCAACAGCCCCGCTCAGATGTGATGCAATGTGGCAGGAGGCAGGGAGGGAGCTGCTTTACAATCCCGGAGCTTCCCAAGGGAATTCTGTCCTGTTTGGGGCTTTTAAATCTCCCTGAGCTACCCAGGCAAAGGAGAGATTGGTTTTGTGCTCGCTGTTATTCCAGAAATGGCTTCAGGCTGACAGAGAGCAGGGTTAGATGGGATTTTGGGAAGGAATTCCTGGCTGTGAGGGTGAGGAGGTCCTGGCACAGGGTGCCCAGAGCAGCTGTGGCTGCCCCTGGATCCCTGGAAGTGCCCAAGGCCAGGCTGGATGAAGCTTGGAGCACCCTGGCATAGTGGGAGGTGCACCTGCCCGTGGCAGGGGGTGGAATTAAATGATTTTTAAGGTCCCTTCCAGTCCAAACCACCCCGAGATTCTGAACCCAGTGAGGTTTCAGACCTGTGGCATGTAAGAAGCAAAAAAAAAAGTGAATTTACAGCAGAACGCATCGCTCCTGGGGCTCAAGGCAACACTGTTAAAGACGGGCTGAGTGCCACTGCCACAGCCTGTCTGTGAGCTGACTTAGGGACAGGCAGGCGACCAAATGACATCGATTCCATAACCAAAACTCAGAGCAGGATCCACGGGAATGGCATCTGGAAGCATTTCCTTCGCAACTTCGCCCAGGAGCCACCTCCTCTCAAAGAGGAAAATCCCGAGTGAACAAAGTCACTCCTGACCAAGAGCAAACACCAGTCCAGAGAAAGAGGCTTTCAATAATTTGGAGAGGTTTTTTCTTACAGAGAATAAAACCTCCCTGTGATTTCAGATGTCAAGCGGGCTTCCTTGATTCCCAGCACTAATTTATGGATTAAACGTTTAACCCTCGACTTGAGTACAGATTGAGAGTTCCCTGTTGCTGAGAGCTGAGTAATAAACTAAATATAAAAATTGATATAATGTTATAAATACTGTATTTATAATATGATACATTACAAACTATCTTTTCTTATATTATAAAATTATTGTGTTATATATTATTAATATAAAAATAAATATAATATTGCTGACCAATGACTTCAATCTTGAGCCTCCAAACAGCTCTGATTCAGCAGCCTTTACTAACATGGAATTGTATTTCCTCCATTAACACCTACCCTGGTTAACTCCTCATTCAATAATTATCCTCACATGCAAATGAAGACAAGCACGTGACTGAACTATCTCAGGGCTCTTAGAAAATAACTTCTTTTCCCACTTCAGAAGGGAAGGGCTCTTTCTAAAATTAGCTGTAGATCTGCAGCGGAGAGCGGTGGAGCCTTCCCTTCTTCCCTTCCAATTTCCTTCCTGTTTTCCCTTCTCTTCCTCGTTCTTTTTTTACCAATCCCATCCTCCACATCCCACAGGCTCCTTTGCAGGAAATGCAAAGCCAAGGGGAAGCTGAGGCATCTGCCAGACTGCAAACACCACTCCCAGAGCCGCTCTCGGGTGCCACGACTGCTGTTTGTTGTCAGAGGAGATGAGAGGCCACTTCAAACACAAGGAAAACAAACTTCTCACTAAAGCCACATCAGTGCCATTAATCCGGGAATGGGTTTGACCTGCTGTTTGCAGCGATTCCTTAAATCTCACTTAAGCTGAGGAACACAAAGGGGCTGCCTGCACTCACCAGGGGCTGTGGTGACCCCAAATCTCACAGCAACCCGAGCTGCTGCAACCGCAAACGTCCAGCCAGGATCGCTTGGGAGGGACCTCACACTGACAAGCGGGTGTGAAAGCAGAGCCAGGTGTGACCCTCACTGCTTCTGAAACTTTTATTACTCCTGGTAACGCCAGGCTTCCAAGAAATTCATTTCTTGAGGAGGGAAAAGGCCACAGCCCACGTTTAGGTGCAGATCTGACTGACCTGGATTTCGTACCCAGCCCTCCAACGATGCTCTGCCTGGCCTTGGATAAGTCGCTCCCTTTCCTCTGCCCTCATTTCCACTGGACAGGAATTACTCAGTGGCCCACACATTTGAATAATTACCACTGATACTGCAGCACTGCAGCTGTGAGCCCAAGAGAAGGGCAAACATCCATCACCCCTTCACTTCTGTTTGCCAGTGGAGCCATACACGGGCTGGGCCACGCTCCAGACTTCCCCAACATTCCTCCCCCAACAGTGACAAGTACTAGCAGCTTTGGACAGCCCAAATCTGCCCTTCCCACTGGATTTTCCCTGCTCTTGAGTTGCTGCACTTCATCCCAAACCTTATGGAGTCTAAGCTCAGTTCCAAAGTTGTTACAGTGAACGCCCATAATTCTATGTATGGTTATTAAAAACATAAGTATCTCATCTGTTCTAGACTTGCGAAGTTCCCATTAACTTCTAAAAGCAATTAGGTTCCTTTTTTTAAATTAAATACTGGTGGAAAAAGAGTTGCTTTATAAAACATTTTCAATTTGTCACTATTTAATTTCACTACACGTCTCCTTGCACTCACTTTGTGAAACTGAGAGGTTCCCGGTCTCCCTCCTCATCCTTTCCTTTCCTCAGAACATCCATTTGGTTTTTTCCTTTCTGATGGGAACGGTTCAGTGCATCCATTTCAGGTTGCTCTCTGCTTGGGACCTGTTTTGCTGGCACCTTTTTAGCCACTTTTTGTCCTCTCAGATTTGGTGGAACAGCTCCTGTGCCATCTTAGTGTCTTTGGACCCAAAAATCTCACTTCAGTGTCAAGCAGAGGTTTATCCGCTCCCATTGTATAAGAGGAACAAGGGCTAAAGTATTAATAAAAACTAAAATTCATGGCTTGAGTTACAAATCTACTGGATATAAGAAAAATAAGCAGCAAGGTCTGGTTGCCCATCAAGAATTCAGTGATTCTTAAAAAGGGTCTGGTGTGGAGGTGATGGGAAGGAGGAGCCACTGCTTATAAGACAGAAGGAAGAATTTCAATTTCTTTCCATGTCTGCCCCAGAAACCTGATTCTTGAACTTATTTCACCAGGAAACAGGGCCATGACATTGCACAAAGAGGCTAATTTCACCCTATAGCATGCACAGATTATTTGCTCGGGGAGAACACATTTTGTATTTTGAATGTATAAATCTAAATATATGCAAGTGGGACTGCCTGGAGCACCAGCAGAGTCAGGGCAGCCAGGAGTTCTGTCTTATTTAAAGAGCAAAGAAAAAGAAAGGGGGGCTGTGTTCCCAAATATTTTGGATCTTCCTCTGCTATGGGAAATTTCCAGACGTGAGATTTCTTTTCTGTTCCAGTTTGCTTTCATTGCTCAAACCCTGCTTGCCCAACACCACAATTATGAGTTTGTCCCTGACTGAAGCCTGAGTGGACACAGAACTTATCCCAAAAACTCACGCTGGAAACGCTGAACTTGGTTCCACATCGAAACCCCCAAGAAGAGGGAGAAGTGGGAATGAGAAGGAGAAAGTGGTTTAAAAAAGAGAGATGATGTGTTGCCATCTCTGCTGCGGCCTCAGACTGTTCATTTCCAAATATTGAGCTGGTCCACACCAGCTCATCCTTTCTCTTTCCAATTGCACTGAGCACTGCAATCGATGTCCCCATCTCACTGAAAGGACGTCTGTGTCCCTCACAGATCAAAATTTCACACTTTTAAACTCTCACACACACACACACAGAGAACTTCCCTCTCCTGGCATACCCCAAGGTGTGAGGAGCAGCGTTGCCGAGCTCTGGGCTCTGAGTCTGGGGAACGAAATCGTCTTATTTTTAACTGTCTGAGCAGCTTTCAGGCAGGAGCGTGTTAGAATCCAGATTAATTAGTGCAGAACCCCATCATCATCATCATCATGATTTAGCTCCCAAGGTTGCTGTGCTTGGAATTCCAGTTATGACACGAATTCTATACATTTTACACAGATTTAGAAATGGCATCAATAGAACACTTAGGGCCTTATTCACTAAACAGTGAGTCATTCTGGCATTCCACTCCATCTCATCCCAGTTCTTACAGAACTTTTATGTACAAATCTGACTGCACTTAATGCATCTGATTGAGGAGGGTGGCAGCAGAGTTTCAGCTGGGTGTGGAAATAGATGGAACTCACTGGTTAAAAAAAACAAAGAAGGGAAAAATCCGTCTAATGGTGAAAGTTTCATCTCCCACAAGCATCAGACCCGTGTGAGAACAGGGAAGCGAAAGAAAATCTGCCATGAGCACTACTGTGAGGATCTTCTTGCTGCCCAGCAAGCCAGAAGAATAAAATATTTCAGACTACAACACTCGAGTGGCAATTCTGGGCAGATAATTTCAGTGGTGCTCTACAGGAGGCTTAAAAGCTTCCCTTAATATGCACTTTACAACTGTGGCAAACTAATGATGGTGCAAGACCACGAAATACTTCCCAAATCATTTCCCTAATGACCTAAAGCTTTCAGACGGGCCGGCTGTATTTTCTGTGCGTGATTTAAATGAGGATTGAGTTGAAAATTAAGGATTAAGCCAGAGCAAGAGCTGTCACCTGTCTCTCAGGAATGCACCTGTACTACAAACAGTGCAGAATGCCTACACAGCAAATGCAGGATGATTTTTTGGTCAATACAGACTTAATCTAGGCAGAGCACATCCAAATATTGGGTTTTACCATTCTCTCGCAGCCAGAATACAAAGTTTTTTAGGGACACACTGGTTCCCAGCCAGTGGGAGTTTGCACTGTTGTCATTCAGGCCAGGCAAACTGGGATATGCTACAAACTGCTCTGAATTTTAGAGTTGAGAGATCTCAGCACAAATAATTATTTTACCTTCTCTTTGCCCTTTCAGCCTCCTGGCTGGGATTTCTGGGTGCGCTGCTGGGATTTCTGCAATTCCTGCAAAGCTGGAGCAGAACACCCTCGGAAGTCACTGCTCTTCTATCAGGTCTGATTGGGATCAGAAAAGAGTCTCAGAAGTTGTTGGGAAGAAGGAAGACACAATGGTGCATGAGGCAATCGAGCTGTCCTTTCATTGGAAACCACTCCAAGACCTCATAATTTCTTGGATTTCTGCAGTTTTCTTCATTACACGTGTAAGCATCAGTGCCTATTTGTGGTCTTTATCCCTAATAAGTAACAGTAAATTTGGAATCCCTCTCACCACATTTGCTTGGACATTATCTCCCAAGCCCTCCCCATGCCAAGAAAAGCTCAATGCCCTCCACATCCGTGGTCCATGAGGGAGAACGGGGATGGAAGTGGAGTGTGCCATCTCCTCTCCATGAACTCCCTCACCAGGCTGTTCCTGGTCCTTCACTTCATATTAAGGGAGCCGAACCAAGGACAAAATTTACATTTTGCTATCGCAGGACAATCGCTTTTCTGGGAGGTGGGTTGTTTCTTTTTCATTTCACATTCCAGTGGAAACATTCCCTGAAAACCAGTTGCCATCTCCTTGGCTATCCACAGGCTGAACTGAGTAAAAACTGGGAATGGAAACCAAGGAACACGGGACACTTTTGTGCCTCCGCTGCTCAAGCTGAGAGAAACAAAACCGGCAATTAAAGGCACTGCTCGGGGCGAGCCACCTTCCTTTTTGCTTCCTCCTCTCCTCATTTACAGCTCCTGAGTTGTTCCTTTCCTCGTTGCTAAAGGTCCATAACTGTAACACTGCCACATTCTCCTGGAAATCCACTTAAATGGCATATGATGGAAGCCATATGATAGGAGCTTAATTACATAGAGGGCATATGGAAGGCATATGACATAGGGACATATGGAAGGCATATGATAGAAGGGCATCCGAGGACATATGATGGGAGTCTAATTAATTGACAATACAGTCCTCTCATCAGGGGGAGAGCTGGAATGCTGTTTTGTTCAGAGGAAAAATATGCACATTGAATTACGCTCACCACTGACCATTCTCCTTTTTAATTACGATTCCTTGGGTTTTGGAGCGGGATAGATCTTTTCATTTACATCTCACGGCATTAACATAAAGTTATGTTTGACAGGATTATTATAAATAATCGCTATTTTTGAACCTCATGGAGTTTTCTCTTGAGCGTGCAGAGCAAATCTGAAATGTTACCACCAAAAAAAAAAAAAAAGAAGAGCCTGTTCTTATTTGGGATTATTCACAAAGCTGCTCCTAGAGAAGTTCCAAACAGGTTAAAAAACCCAGCCCTCATGGAAAAAAACCTCTGCACTGGATGGGAATCAATGCAGCTGAAAATTTGCACTTCCATCTGCGAAAAGATTTATGGGGGGGAAATAAGGTAGTGACTGGAACGTGCCAAAAAGATTCCTCATTTTTTAACTACCTGCATGTGTTCGGGGCATGTGCCTTCCTGAAACACAGAGGCAGCGTTGTGTTATCCCAGATCCTTTCCTGGTCCTGAGGAGCTGCAGAGCTATAAACCATGGCGGTGATATCTGTAACCTCTTTGAAACCAAGATGGGATCAAATCCCACTAATCCACTCTTGGAATAACTCGCAAGTGAGCCCTGAGTAACCCCCACAGCTTCTCTCTGCATTCAGCAAACAGGGATTTGCAGGTATTCGAGTTTTTAAGGGCCATTTTACCGGAAAAAAAGCATTTTTCTGGGTTGTTTAGATACCTTGAAATATCATTACCATGTCCACACTTTCAGATTAATCCAGTGAAATTAACCTAGTGCCTGCTCTTTACTTTTACTCACTAACTTAACAAGTTTAGTAAGAGACAGAGCCTCTTATTTCTGGGAACTCAGGAACCCTTGCCAGAATTACTCATAGAGAGAGTGAAAAGATCTAAGTTCAGGTCCTGGGCCCTGACCAAGGGTTGTGGCCACCACCTTCACCCAGGCCCCCGCAGGACCTGAACGCTGAACGCTGCCAACATCGAAATGTTCACTTTTCTGTTCCAACTTTAGGAGAGCTTCAAGGGTTTTTCAGGTCTCCAATATTCAGGCAAATAAAACCAGAGATTTCAGGAGCAGTTGGGCAAAAATTGGGTGTTCCCAATTTCCTGCATTTTAAGACACGTAAAACACATCAGAAATGTGGGGTTTTTGGGTCCCACAGCTTCTCCACAACATTTGGGGTGTCCCACAGCTCCTTCACCCAAACCGCTGTGAGGGAGAAGCAAACCAGCTCTGCCGGATGCATCGACCTTTGAAACACCCAACTTCAACGTACAAAAACCCCTAAAAATCCCCATTTTAGCTGAGTGTATTCCCTACTGGATATTCCCCAGGAACAGCTCTCCTGAGGGCTCTGTAGATTTAGGTACTTTCACCAAAGCCCTCGCAGGCTTTATCTGGAAGCATCAGCCTTGTTTAACTCCCAGTGCAGAATTACCTGAGCCAGACAAAGACTAATGGAAAGGGGAAAAAAATCCAGGATATTTTTACCTTTGGAGACTTCTGATTGCTGACCACGAAGGCAAGAACACTGAGAGGTTGCCACGGTGCTTTTTGGGAATGTTAGCACTGCGCTGCTCGAGGGCTAATGAAGGAAGACAAACATCACCGGATTTGCTAAAAAACTCAGTAACACAGCACCAACAAGCAGAAAAACGCTGATAAAACGAACATTTCTATCATTCTAGAGAGGCAGAAGGAAATAAAAAGGTTTTCCAGCTCGTCTTACCTGCTCTTTCCTGTTCCACGTGTCCAGAGCAAAGAGTGCTGAGGATTTACGGTCGCTCCTCACGCCGGTGTGTGCAAGACCCAAGGAAAGCTAGGAGGTTGTACAGTTATCTCCCTTGGTGTAATTCTAAACTATACAACCTACTACCTCAACCTGGATGCATGCAGTCAAAAATTCATAATCTCGGGGGCTTCTAGTTACAAAAAAAAAGGCCTCCAAATCCTCAGGGGGATAATTTAAAGGGAATAAACTGCCAGGGGAAAGACACCAACCCCAAATTCAGCTCCCCGCAATGGAAATGTGAGCAGACACGACAAGCCAGGGTTATTCCTGCTGGATTTGGACAAGATCACGGAGGTTTTCACACGAGGTGGAATTTTTTTTCCCTGGCCAAAATAATGGTGTTCCCCCTCCACAGCAGATTCAGAACATACACAGTCGTGTTTTTTTTTTTTTTTTAAAGCATTTAGAGAAGGCTCAGGGTGAAATTTGCCCTGACACGTCTCTTCCTTTCTGAACACACCACGCTGACCTCGGACACGTGCCTTGGCTCCCGGATGTTTGAAGGACGACTGCAGGAGCGGGGCTGGGAGGGGAACTGCAGGAGGGGTAGAAAGCTCGAGGTGAGTTTTACCCTTGCACCGAAGGGTTCAATTTAACCATTTTGGAAAAGCACCACCGAGCCTCCCTCGGCAGCCAGACGCGCTCCCTTCGCAAGACACACGTCTTTAACTTGTATTAATTCCCAGCCAAGCCAGCAGGATGTTATCCTTGTGACTCACTCCCGGCACCCACCAAGGTATCGCTTAAAGCAGCAGGCTGCCCGTTTACTGGGGCTTTACAAACTGGGATCAGCATCTCCCGATGTGCTGGAGCAGGGCTGGGATGCTGCCCCTCAGCCCCTGGCACAGCAGCTCCGTGCTGGAAGGGGATTACAAGGGAACCAAAGCCCAGGAATGAAAGCTGAGCTCTGCTGAACGCACGTGTTGCTCTGTTTTCCCAGGATAAAGCAGCACTGCCGGTGATGGAAGAGGCGCTGCCCCACCTTTACATCCCAAGCCTGGCAGGAAATAAGGGAGGAAGATGGGAAACGGCATCACTGCTCAGAACTCAGCCTGCAACGGCAGGAGAACGTGTTGGAAAAAATGCCAAATGATCTCTCTGCAATGTCTGAGCGCCCGTGATGCTGATGGTATCCCAATTTCTACTGACTCCATATTCGGTAAAGTTTACTTTGACCAAAGAGTGGAAATCCAGCATATTTTAGTTAACAGCACAGAGCAGAGTCACTGTTAACTATTTGATTGGTTGGAGCAATGACCAAACCACAGCTCTGGAGAAGGAAGCCAAGGATTTCTGGCCCTGTACTCCGACCAGGAGCTTTATCCATGTCTAAAAGCATCCTGATCCCAATTCCTCGATGCAACATCGTCATTTCTGTGCACCAAACAGATTTTCTCCAACATGAAATCCAATTATTTAACAAAAGTAGCTCTGTGGAAGGCAGTGAACCTGAGTGCTGAGTTAGGCTGGTGGAAAATCCCAAATCCTACCCAATCTCTGGGTCACAGAGGAGACAAATTCCCATTCAGATTTCCAAAACCAATCTGTTTCGTATTTTGCAGCTATAAACTAACCCATTTCAGTATCACACACCTAAACCACTCGTTTTCTACAACTTAGCCTTGCAAGTATTTTTCTGCATCTCAATCTTGTAATAGCTAACATCCCATAATTGCAAATTCATAAATTATTACCTCTATCTGCTCCGTTTCACGAGAAGGTGCTGTTAACACTTAGACTGACATAGGCACCCCTTGCACACCAGGTATTTTTAAGAGGAGCTGAGCAAAAAAACCCAAAACTCTTCAAAATTTGATCTAAAATGGAAGGTAGAGAGAGGCAGAGAGTTTTGTTTCCTTTGTATCCTCAGCTCAGCAAAGGTCTTTTCGTGGATAAATTACAATGATAAATTCCTTACTTTAGACTTAGGCCAAAAAAATCTAAATTTTTCTCAGGTTGGCCAGTGCCACTCTGTGTGCTCGGTTCATGACTCTCCACCTCTCCCTGCTGCTCTTCCATCTCCACACAAAGAGACTTCAAGAACTCTCTAACCACCAGAGCAGTTTCTATCCCAGGGTTTGACACCTAACTCACCCTCTGGGGTCAACTTTCAGACACCTCCCCATCACGATGCACAAATTATCCTGGCAAATTTCCCCCATTTATGGCTTCAGCACTCACTACAGGTGTTTCGTTCCCTCAAAGCTCGCACGGCTGAAAGCGTATCTGCATCCCAGAGGAACTGTAATTTCCAGCAGGAAAAAGTGCCAGGCATTCAAGTCACGCTGTCAAACAGGATATCTGCTGCTAATAATGACGGGAAGCACGGAATTGAGATCAAATATTAAAACAGGAGCGGTCTCACTGCCACTATTTGTGTCCCTTCGTGTCCCCTCTCCGTGCCTGGCTCTGGGGAGCTCCCTGGAAGCCGAGCAGGAGGCAGGCGCAGCACTTGTGACACTTCCTTGTGGTGGCACCGAGCTCCCTGTTTGTTTTCGGGTGATTTCTGTCAATTATGTCTTTACCCAATTAGCACAATCATACCTAATTACGCAATTAGGGCGAATCTGTAATCTAATGACAATGTTCAATTACGATACGTTATCGATGTCAGGAAGTTCCCGTTAAACAGTGGGACGGGGAGAACGTGTGGAGCTCTGTGTTCCTACACCAGCTCATGGGGCCCCAGTGCCTTTTGTTTGGGACCCCTCTTAGGCCTCTTGCTGCTTCAGAATCCCAGAAATGATTTCACACTTCTGGGGACAAAAGGGAATCTCTGGCCCGGCCCAGCCCAGCCAGCCTTTTTTTAAACCAACAGTGTAATTTAAAAATTGTGTCTTTTCGCTCCGTGTAACTCTCTGATTGCTGAAGGAAACATGAACCCAGCTGCTGTCCTACCACAGAAACGATGGGATTCCCATCCAGGGGATATTTATTTTCAAACAGAGAGAAATGCCACTGGAGCAGTTCTTCCCAGACAAATCCAGGCTTTCCAGCTCTGAAGTTACCACCAGCCCATGCCATGGAGACACCAGGTCCGAGCTTTAGTCTGGACTGGGAAGTTTTCACTCATCACCGGTCTTATCGCCTGTTCCCCTCACAGGCTTCAGGTGAGAGAAGAATTCACAAATGTGCTTCCTCTATCCACATTTCCTACTGAATTTCCCCAAGAGTGAGGCGATAATCCCAACCCAGAGCTGATTTTTGAGACCTGCCTGGCTGGAATATCCCATTCTTTTCAAACACGCTCCAGTGTAAAGCAGCAATTCAGACACCCAGAAAAGCAGGGGCTCCGAGGGCAGAATATTCCCAAATAATGACATAAAACAGTGCCTCATCCATTAATCCCCTGCACTAAATCACAGTTTATATGCATTTACAGACCTACTGCCTTTGAACAGGATTCCAGCAATGGACACTCACTACAGATGGTCAAGGAAGCTGAATTTCGTCTTATTATAATCAGGAAAATCATCAGCTGAGGTTTGGCTCTGAACCTTTCGGGCTGTGAACGACGCAGAAGGAGGAAGAAGCCACCTTCCCTCTCAGATCCCAGGCAGGGCTTGCCAAGGAGGGGGTGGGAAAGCAGAAAATACTCCCGAAGCAAACGTGTTTCCTTAAGCCATTGAGCAAAAAATAAATACAAAACCCACAAATGACATCGTTCCAGTTGGAGGGCTGAGATCCTGTTTGCCAAATTTCAGCCTGGAGTGATCTTTTTTTTTTTTTTTTTTTTCCCCCCAGCTGATTTTCATAAACCTCAGACAGGAGGGGGTTTCACACTGGAAATGCTGACGTGATTCCTGCTGGCCACCTCACCCCTTCAGCTTTATCTGGTGAAACTTCATTAGACGTCAGTTGTAATGAGGAACCTCAAGAGGTTCAAAGGTTTACTCCAGCTCAGAGAGCTCTCCTAGAAGTCTGGCAAACACACTAAAAAGGGCTGCAAGTCCGAGAGGCTGCAAAGTAGGGAAAAGAAGCCTCATCTGGGCTCAGCTGAAATCCAGAGCAAGTAAATATTTTGAAAGCTCTCCAAGATTTTTCAACACGTTACAAAAACCGTGCCTCAACTTTTAGCCAGGGTTGCAGCAATCCGAAGGTTTGCTCAATGTTCCATTTCAGTCTCTGGGCCTTTCTAGGGGAAAGGTGGCCAGGCTCTCACTCCTGACCCAAATGTGGCTTTTGAGAGGAGCCGGAGCATCAGCTCTGGGTGAGACAACACAACCTGAACACCCTGTGCTGGATCTAAGGGGAGAAGGTGGCACAAGTATTAAGTGCTGATGACTCTAAACGACCTCAAAACATTTTGGGGGGGATTTTTTGGCTTATTCCAGGCCTGCTTTGTGACTGAGACCCTGCACAGCATGATCTGGACCCGGAGCCAAGGCTGGTTTCACCTGCACCCTGAAAAATGAAGGAACTGACAGGTGATGGCCAGGAAGCTGAACCAAAACCTGGTGCCACTTCCAGGGGGGATTGGTGAGGCTGGATTTCACCACGAACCCGCACAAGCACAACCAAAGCCTCCCCGGCCCAGCTGGAGCACTTCCAGCTCAGGGAATGCCACTCTTGCAATGCTCCCAAGTCATGGAGCCCGCCTGGCTCGAGGGCAGGTGTCCCAGTCTTGGATTCCTCCCTTAAAAACATCCTCTCCTCATTTTCTCCCTTATTTCCTCCCTTACTGACTAGAAGCAAACAAACAAAAAGAGAGGGAGCAGGGGGGCAAAAAATCAGATTACTGAAATAACCAGAATACTGAAATTTATCTGCCTTTTAAGAGTTTAACCAGATTTGATTATCTGAATAAGAGTATTTGGACACGGTTCAAATTCCAGGGTACACAATTCCATTCTGCTTATCACGAATCCCATTTGCCACTGCATATGGTTGTTCTAATTACCCGAGTGCTATTGTGTGCTCCTCTGCTGCCAAGGGCTCCCTGTGCTCCTCACCAGGCTGGGAAAGGAGGCAACACACAAATAAATTCCCTTTTTGTCCCCCAGTGGCGACCACGGGACATCCTTGTCTGCAGGAGACCTTACAGGGGCTCTCCGTCAGCAACAGGAGCGAGAAATGGTCACCACATTCTGAGGGAGAAAAAGAAGATTTACCAAATATTAAAAAGAAGAGGAGGTTTGGGAAAGCTCTGCTTCCTCACAGAAGAACTTCTGCTGGTTTCTACTCTAACTGTGGCCAAAGGAAACACAAGCACAGCAAAGCCTCCTCAGATGCAGATGCAGCCACGCAGGAGGGGTTTTTTTAACCTCTAAAGCACCCACCCTGCCCGTTGCCAGAGAAAGGGGCCGCATTTTAATCAAGGCATTGATTTTTGGAGAGGATATTGGGGCATTTTGGGGCAATTCCTACACCCAGGTGCTCTGGTTTGATTCCAGCAGTGCCTTCTATGCCTCTGAGTCCCCTTGCAGCCTCCAAGTGGGTGAAGGGCTCTGAGCCTCAGCAGCTCCCTGTGCATCAGGGAGAGACAAAGGGATCCCCGTGCACTCGGGATGGCACCTGGATCAAAGCTCCTTGCACAAATGCAAGCTCCTTACCCACAGAGTGAGGGGAAAATAATAATTTTAAAAACACCCTCGTAAGAAACAGTAAGAAACGCACAGGTAGGAGCTCCACAGACCCCATTCATTCTCCTCCATCCTAAAAGGAAGACACATTTCAAGGTTCTTCACGTCATTTTGTCAGACCGCAAGTTCACTCCAGAACTTAATGAAGTGCAGTGGAACACAAGCAGAGGAACAGAAACACAGATTAAGGCTGGAAACACAATGAAACGCTCTTCAAAAGGCTGGAAAACAAAGGGGAGGGGGGAGAATATAGGAGGCTGCAGCTAAAAACGCATTTTAAAATTCACCAAGAAGAGGCTTTATTGGGTTTATTGGATAATCTGAGCTCAGAGAAGCTGTGCTGGTGGTGCTGCCAGAGGTGCCCTCCTTGGAATCCTCCCTGCACAAGTCAAGAGCCTGCAAGAGGCTTCCTTTAGGCTGCCCCACAAAGCTGGGGCCACGGCACCCCCAAACTCACCTCAGAAAACCAGGAGCCATCAGCAAACCTGCTCAGCCCCAGAAATAACTCCCTGCTTCTCCTGCCAGCAGCACAGGGCCTGCAGCTCACCCCACTTCTGCTGCCACTTCTCTCAAGTTTCCTTTCTAAGCATCCAGCTGTGTTTAGACCAAGCCTCTCACCAAAAGGAGGAAAAAAAAAAATTAGGTATTGATTAGCAGGTCCCAACATACTCAGAGAGAAATTGCACGAAAATATTTTACAGAGAAGAAAAAAAAAAAAAATCTGCTTCTTCTTTCCTCTTCTACGATTCAAGTATTGATCCTCTAATCAAAAAAACATCAAACCAAACCGTGGCACCTCATTTTGGGACGTCTCCGACCCAGTTCCCCTGTCAGGGGTCTCTTGGCGCTCCCCAAGCAACGCCACCTGAAGTGCCAGAACATCCATGACAAATTCCAGGCTTTTCTCAGCCTATTCTACCATGGCTTTACCAAGGAGAGACCACGCTACAGAAATACGGATTTTGTTGGGTTTCACCAGCTCATTTCTCCTTGGAGCTCTGACCAAACGAGCCCATGCTTCCCCTGCAGCCAGCACGTGGGAATCCAACGGGGTGAACATTCACAGCACTGAAAAAACCAACCCCAAACCAACACAGAATATTCACAGACCCTCTGGGAAAAGTAATTTTTACTGCCACAGTCAGCTGCAATCTCATCCTGCTTCCATGGTGAGCCTCTGCTCGTCCCACCACGGATGGAACGACGTCCACTCTCAAGATCCCAAAGGAGCGTTTGACTCCAGGTCCCTGCTCTGGGTAGAATCCCACAACAGAACAGTCCAGGAGCACAAGTTCTGCTGGAAACCACTCATCAGCTTTTATTCCTTGATTTCCTATCCAAACTTTGAGGGAATATTGAGCACCGGCCTTTAAACCCAACTTCACACCACACAGGAGGCCAAAATGCAATTTTTTTTCCTTTTTTTTAATGCTAGTTTCAGCTCACAGGGAGAAAGAAGAGCGGTTGGGCTTTTCTGACATCATTTTATGCTTCTATAATAAATAGAAAACACATAGAAAACCTTGGAAATGCAGCAAAGAGGGGAAAAAAAGAGCTTTTTTGGCCTACAGCAGCGTGTGTCAAAGCAGCCAAGTTCAAACCCAGAGAAATTTAAAAGTGGAAATGCAGAGGAAATCTTTGGTGGAATTAACGCTGAAAGCTGCTGGAAAGAAATAGTCAGACTTTATTTTGAGTTTACAGCCTAATTATTTTCATATAGAATCCGTACATTGGGGCTTTAAAAAACGACTTCTTCAAAAATAATTGTTCCACTCTCCCAAGTTTAAAGGTTACTTTTCCACAGGCGGGTTTGCCCTGCCTGCTTCCACGGCTTTTTCCTGCCCTGCCACTTCTTTTGGACTTTCCAGCATGACTATTTTCTCTTAAAAACTATTTTAAAAGACACAAACAGCATGATATTGGAAGGAACGGGATTCTATAATAAACTGATTTTTGAGAGAGGAGAGGAGTTGGAGGGCCAAGCCCCTCCTGTGTCAGAGGAGGGATTCCAAGTTCCTGGATATAAAGGAGGTGAAGGAATTGTTCCTCTCACAAATTGCTGGACTAAGCAAGGAAAAAATTGATCCATGTTACTTCATAAACGAAATTATTTTATCTGTTTCAGAATCGAACAACACAGGAATGTTCCCTATTACATCCCCATCACCGGAGCCAGGCAGGACACGGGTGGGATTTAATTTCTTCAGCCTGATGTCAAATAAACTCCCCCCGTCCCCTTTTCCTCAGCACAACCAAGCAAAGCAGCCTTTGCACGGGGAGATCTGAACACTGCCCGGAGCTGAAAGCTGAGCTGATAATTGCAGGGCGAGATTTGCAGCTCCACTTTTATATTCCTCTAAATAAATAAATTAAAAAAAAAAAATAAAAAATAAAGGAGGGAGGAGGGGAGAAAGGAGGAAAGGTGGAAAGAGCGAAGAATATTTTGAGGTGAGCTGCAGCAGCACCCCAGCGTGCACTTGCCAGCCAGACACAGACCTATAGATACAAGCTTGTGTGGAATACGAGCACAAGTTCGGATCTACGGGTTCGTGGCACCAGGCAGGGATCTCTGCTCTCACTGCAAGGCCTGGGGGGTCGTTTTTGGAGGGGGATGGAATGAGGAAAAGCATCTCTGAAGATGGAATTTCCGAGTTATAGCGAGGAGCCTTCATTCTCTCAGCACCTTCAAGCCCCTCCTCGGAGGGTGCGGGGCAGAGTTGATTATTGACTTTGTTATGACATAAAGCCACAGTTTCCTGCACTCCCATGTGAGCCTTTGCATGAAAATCAGCAAAATAGAATGAAATAAAATTTTAAACCAACCAAAATAAAGCTGATCTGAGTTTCTCCCTCACGAGCACTTTGCTGGACAGGATTTCTGGTGATTACGCAGTACTGAGGTTAACAGGAGTTTAATTAACAAGCAGCATTGGAGGTGTATCACTAAAACAGGGTAGGAAATTATCCAACAGCAAAATTTTGGGATAGAAACAGAATGACAATACACAGCCATCCCCCCACCCTGCAAAAAGCTGTCCTGTTTCCATTCTGGCAGCCTGGCTGAAGCAGGCAGGAGAAACAACAGCGTGAGAGTTGTTTTAACTTTCAGAGAAGTCATTACTGGGCTGGGGTTCTACTTTAACTCTATTTTTAAAGGCAAGAAACAAAAACCCTTTCGCTCTGCTAAACAAGCCGGAAATTCTCCCTAACCCCAACTCCCCGCATTTCTTCCACACAGACAAATATAAATGTTCTTTAGGATTTTTCTAATAAAGCTTGAAAAGCAAAGTTTTGCCACTGCAAGCAAGAGGCGTCCCCTCCTTCCCCTGAGGTTTCCAAGTTTTCTTCCCTGCGTAATGAATATTTCCCATTTTATTGGTGGGCAATCAGGCTGGAAAGCAGCCTGGCTGTGAGCTCCACACGGAGCTGGTGGAGAAAATCACCGAGATCAACTCTTGCTCAAAGTGTCACCAACTTTTCACTTCTCTTCCTTCAGGAGACAAACTGTTAATGCAAGTTGATATTATCCTCTGTAAAATCAAACAGGCACCACTTGGAAAAGAATTTTGCTGTTTGGATGCTGCTAGAAAATTCTCCCTCTCTTTTTTATTTTTTTTTTTTGGTGCAGGTTCTTAAAATAAATCACTTCAACCTTTCCAGCCTGGTAAATATGCAATTATAAAATACAATTTTCCTTTATTTGGAATCGCTGGGTGGCAAGAAGCTCCCGTGGCACCCAGCAATAGATGTTAAACTTTCACCATCTGCCCAAAGCTTATCTAAATCCATCCTCCAAGTTTAGATTCCTACGCTGACACTCACCTTGAAAGCGTCCAGCTTTTCCCAAAGTTTCCAGCAGCCGAAACTCACGCTGTAGCATCTCTGAAAAACTGGGAAGGCTTTCCTGCTGGGATTTGGGCTGGAGAAAGCTCTGTCCCTGCAGTGGTCAAGGCTGGAGCGGGGCAGGGAGCACACGGATTGTGCCCTCCTTGGGAACAGAGCTGCAAATGGAACACAACAAATGTTACCCGGCCAAAAATAACCCCAGCCCTCCACTACAAAGCTCATTTATTGCAGGGAACCTGAGGTTGAAATCCAGGTTGTCTAGCAGGGTCTAACAGGTACAGTATTTGGGGTCAGTTGCTGCTGAGTGCACCAGGATTTCTTCCCGTGGCAGGGAATTTTGTCTTCAGTCTCTGTGTTATGCAAAACTGCATAAGGCAGAATATTTGCTTTATATTCAGCATATTCATTTTAACCCTAATATCCTTTATGTTCAGTTATGCGCATGAAGCGAGCTAATCTGAATGTCTCCGGCAGAGAAATATTTGATTTTTTCCTATGAGATGATCTCACTGAAATATCCATGGGGAGGTTACACTTCTCCTCACTTTATCTAGTTCCAAACCATTTTTTCCTTTCTTTCTTTCCCATCAGTTCCTGGGCTAATCTCCTTTCCCTGGGGTAGCTCAAATCCACGAGGGAAACCGAGGTGTAACATTTGGGTGGCCTTTGCTCGGGACACGTGTCCCCAGCTCTGCCCAGAGGGAACACCCAGAGCCCGACCTGAGCCAGACCTGAGCCAGACCTTCGAGGAGCCCGGCACGTGCTCGAGGAAAGCTGGGATTTGTTGGGAAAACCCACCCTTTTTTCCCTGCCTGAAGCAGGGCTGATCCCTGCTGCACTTCCCACCCCCTTCCTACCTGATTTGGCTTTTCCAGCACAAAAGGGAAGAAGGGGAGTTGGGATCCATCGCCAGAGCTTCACTCGGGAGGAAAAACGGGAGAGAAAGGGGAAAAGCAGCAAGAGCTATCCCTGGAAAAACTCCAGATAAATCCCCACTATAAATCTGATTGTCCCCCTCTGCATTCCTGAGAGCCCTGGAGGAATGGGGCACAGGGATGCCATTCCACGGCACCTGCATGCTGTAAATTACAAATATCCAGGAACCAACCTGCTCCTTTTGCAAAACAAACTCAGGGACAACCTTTAAGACAGCAAATTGATAAACGCAGCAGCAAACCGACAGTTTTGTTCGTTGAAAGACACAGATTTTTAATTATTACAAAAATGAGCTCTGCTTTTTAAACAGGAATTCCACTTGTATCCAATATATTCCGGGGGATTGAAAGGGAGCCATGGATTAGCCAAGATCTGGGGTTGGAAATGTTTTCCCCCATTGATTAATCACACAGCTATTGTACCTTGTGAAAACCTGATGAACATACACACAGTGGCAGAAAATCCATCAGAGGCAAACAAATCAATCAGCATCACCCTGTATCTGCCTCGAATGCTGAGATTACAAATAAAAAGTTCCAACCTGTACATTAAGGTATTTATATTAAGGTTTGTTGTATCCTTACACTGAGCATACTTTGCTTCGTTATTGATTTTATCATATCAGTGATCACAGGATCAACAAGGCTTTGGTATGTGGGACAGCCAAAAATACAATATATTTCTATCAGTAACAACTCAACATAAAGCTGGGATTTTAGAGATTTATAGCCAAAGGAATCCGGAGGGAAATACGTAGAATTAAAATCCCTAAAGACCTAACATTGGGGTTTGGTCTGTGGGTGGTTTTCTTGCAAACCACAAAGCAGAAATGCCCTGTCCAGGAAAATCGATCACCACGGAATGCATTGTGTGCCTGAGCAAAAAGCTGTTTGCAGCCATTTCGTCCTTCTGCCCCGAAAATCAGGCAAATAAGAAACACAACTGCGAAATAATTCCCATTCTTTTCCCCCCAGTTTTAACCCCAGTGTAACTAGGCCTATAAATATATAAATATATATATATATATATATACACACATGCACTCTATCACAGGTTTAAAGAGCAACTCTTTAAGGATTGCTGGGCTTGAAATAATTTTAAGGAATTAGAAAGAAAAGGGAGATTCTGACTGAGAATCCGAATTACCTCAGCAGCAGCAGCAGCAGCATTTTGCAGGATTTCCTATGGAACGTGCGCTGCCATATTGCTAGGCCCAACTCCTCGGGAACGTATTCTGGAAGACAAAATATTTATGGATATTTTCATGGCATATTTTCAAGGAATGGATGCTGTTTTCCTACACCCAGAGGCTACAGCTTCAGGAGCAAAAGGAACAGCCAAGATCCAACGAGAGAAATTACTCCCCCCTCCCAAGAGCCTAATTTTGGATTTTTTCTTTTTTTTTTCTGGATGATTATTTTCCATGTCCCACCTTGGATCAACCCCCTCGCGCTCTCCCCCTGCACGAGGAGTTGAACCCGTGGAAATAAAACATTCCTTGTAACACAACCACTCCAGAAGTTTGCCAGTCCTATTCCCACCAAAGCCATTCAGGAAAATAAAGAAACGGGGAGGCCGCCCCGGCAAACGCCTTCCCTGGCAGTTAGCAACACGCACCAACTCCTTAAAGTGATTAGTCCTCATCTCTAGATCCTTATTATCCCAAAATTCCGGCTGGAGAAAGCAGAATCAAAGAGGAGCATCGTTACCTGCTTTGGAGAAGGTTCACCAAGCAAGCTTTTTTAAGCTTGTTGACTCTTTTAACACTGACACAAGGAATAATTATTTCTCTGTGCCGACGCGATTGTTAAAAGAGGAGAAACCCCGGATTGTGGTGGCTCCGTGGATGCTATTCTTTTTGCACCACAGCAGGATTCTTGGCTGCCAGTCCAAGCTGCTTTCACTTGCCAAGTTTTAAGATGCCGGTTTTGCCTTTCATTTTATTGTTCCTTTCGCAACGTTAAAGAGCGACTTAAAAAAACCCCCGTGCACAGCTGCTATCGGGGAGGGGGAATTATTTGAATTTTGCACAAGAATGGAGACGAGGAAGGAGCGCGCCGTGATGTAACCACAACGACACCCACAGAAATATCCCCAATATTGGGGGGGACGGGCCGGCGTTCGCCATCCCGGCGTTTCCCCGCCGCACACTCGGGATCCGCTGGGAGACCAGGCAAGAATAAAACCTAAAACCAGCCAGACCCACCAGCAACCACGGCAGAGGTGGAGGTTGACTCTTCTCCCCTCTCTCAGCACCACCACCTCGATTTTTAACCCACTTAAGGGTGTTCCTCCCCGCTGGGGATTTCACCCAGGGGGTGCAGGGAGGCTGAGTTGGGGAGCAGCCTCTTGACAAAAGGATTCCCCCCCTGCACACGTCCTCCCACCCCACCCCACCCTTCTTCCGCCTGCCCGCGGTAGGATTCACCCATGCCCAAACATCCCGGCCTTTCTTGGATGCGATGCCACCGGGAAGAGGCTCCGCGGTGAAACCTCCCGTCCCAGCTCCCTGCGGGGTCCTCCTCCAAACACATTCCTTTAGCGTAAGCCACTGCATTTCATTTTTAAAAATTTCGTATCATTTGTCAACAGATCGATTTTTTCAATTTTTAAATTTTTTTTTTCT
>VZTD01001775.1:0-11941 GCA_013397725.1 Rhagologus leucostigma
GGCGCAGGCCAGCGCCCCTGGGTTGAAACTTAAGTGGTATATAACAAAAATTTAACCACAAGTAATAGTGTAACAAGAAGTGCAGGTAAGGCAAGATAGCAGAGCAAGCAAGATNTAAGGCAAGATAGCAGAGCAAGCAAGATTACAAAGCCTTTGAGATAACGTGCCATCAAGAGCAAGATAGCAATTTTTAATGGAACTTGCAAACTTCAAAATTAGCTAAAAACAGGTTAGACTGAAAAACAAGAAGCACCAGGCATGCACTGAAGATAGAGTGAAAAGTTCAACTGTGAAGAAGACCATGGAAGCCTTCATTAAAAGACCACCAGAAGACTGACAACCACCACAGAAGGAATTGACGCATGCGCAGAAGCAACAAACTGTTGTAAAACCATGACACAGCTTTATGCAAATATGAGCATACTAATGATGTGTTGTCCTTGTGACGTTGTGTGGAAAGACTTTTAAAATGTAACTGAAGGCTAAAGAAGATTGAGTGAGTTTTGTGGCGGAGGGATCCCCCTCAGCACTCCCAGTGCTGAATAAACAAATACCTGCTCTGTAGCCGTCTGACTAAAGAGTTTTATTTTCTTGCCCAGTTTTGGGCATCAGTCTGGCGAGCCAGCCAGGAGGAACTCTCTGCCCAGCTGCAAGGTCCACTAGAGCTGCAGATTCCCTTGGCACGCCTTGAGAATATCTCAGAGGGACTCTTCACTTCACTGGCTCTCTGTGGGGGTAGACAAAGACCAACTGCAGGAAATTTAAGGTATTTGCTGATTGTTCTTGAATTTTGTTTCTGGTCTTGGTTAAGTAACTCCTATAAGACATGTGTGGAGTTAAATTCCCGAAGTTGATAGATAAGGGGTTAGAGTCCCCCTAGGGGTTAGAGTCCCCCTAGGGGTTAGATCCTCTAAAAGGAAGTCTTATGACTTTAAGTATTGGCCTAGTGTCAGAGACTGAAAATAGTTCTTGCCACAAACATTGATATAAAGTTTTGCTCAGTATAAAGAAGCTACAACCAAAGAAGCTTCCCTGAAGACTGGGACGTTGGACTGAAAGTCCAACTGCTGATTAGATAAAGGGAAGCCTATTGTTCAGTCATCTCAGGCTGAGGGAAAGGTATGCATCCACAAAAGGCCAAAGTCACCAGCTGTGCTGAGAATCATCCCTGGCTGAGTTTGGGGTGGGGGGAGAGGACAGCTCACAGAAGCCAGGTTTACACAGACTCCCCCCCAACCAAGGTGGGAGGAGGAGGTTTTGGGTACGTGGCGTAACCTCCGGTCAGAGGCAATAAACACCCATCCTCCGTTACACAAACCGGCCCAGCTGTGGAACCCCCAACCCCACAGGCCACATCCACGGGACATTCACGTGACAGGCAGCTGAGGGGGAGTCATAATCCATCAAAGCCCCCCCAGAGTGCTCTCCCCAGAGGCTTTGCACCACAGGACTGCACGTGATGCAACAGATCCAGAGTCTGCTGTAAGAGACTGTCCCCCTCCCCCAGGGGGGCATGCCGGGATATTGCCACCTGGCTCACGGGTATATGAACCGTGGGATTCGACGCTTTTCGGGGTGACCTTCACCCCCAAGAAGACCAGCTGGAGAGGATCAGCAGAACATCGTTGGGATCCACGGAGTGGTGATATTTTCCTTACTCTGTTTCAGTCACTCTCTTTCTGTCCCCCCCACCTATTTTCTACTTCTTTCTTTCTCTCTCTCTCTCTCTCTCTCTCATATTTACTGTCAAATAAAACCCATATTATTGTCACTGGCATATGGTCTCGTTTGCACCTTAATTCAGGCAGAGGAATTTCTAAAGAACCTTAATAATCGTATCATAACACCTAGGTCTTGGAATTTTGGGTTTGATGGTTGTATGTGTCATTTTGTGCCTTCTATATAAGACTGGTGTTTCTTGTCCTTGTGTCTGTTAATAAGTCTTCGTTTCTTGCCTGTGTGCCTGTTAAAAGGTTTTCGGCTTATGCCACTTGTACTCTGCTACTTTGTCTGTTGTGCGGATCAGAACGGTGTAGATTGTGCGGGAGTGGACCGTGTGATCCTTTCATGTTTATTGCTTGTCAATGCTGTAAATGTGAATACTGGTGCAGGTCGAAACTAAGAGTCCCAGTTTGTCGTCGGTGCAGTATCCGCGGAATAAGAGTAAAGAAAGGAACACAAGTGATAATTTTTACTGTAAAGTGCAGGCATCTGGATAGAACCAGGAATGGTAGCACCGACAGTAAAGAGATTGTCAAAAAGAGTCCATTGGGGTGTGTTTTGGCTCACTGGAAGGATTTGTGAAGGATCCCTGGAGGCAATTTAAAGAAAAGTGATTTAATTAAATATTGTAATCAATGGTGGCCACTATATAAATTAGAAAATGAAGAAAAGTGGCCTGTAAATGGGACCTTACAATATAATACTCTATTGCAGTTACTGTTTTTTTAAGAAGAGAGGACAAATGGAATGAAATTATTTACTTGGATACGTTTTTCACTCTGAGAAACAAGCCTAAGTGGCAGAGAGGGTGTGGTATTAATCTACCCCCCAAGATCCATCCCTTAGTTTTGGTCCTAGAAAAGGATGGAAGCAAAAGAAAAATGAGAAGGTGTTGTTCTGCATGTACTATAGGTCAGAGATGTCTCAAGCTGAGAGATAGAGAAGAAGAAGATAGTGAGGTTGATCTTTTAGAATTACAATCTAATCTCCTCAGGAGAGTCCCCAGGGCTCCTCAATTATCACCTAGTGGTAGTAGATTAGAAGGTGAGAAAGGAGATGACTCAGACGACCCAGATGAGAGAACAAACTCAGGGGCTCCAGTAACAACTCGCACTAGAAGCAAGACTAAAAATGTTTTTGCTCCTTTGAGACAAGTGGTAGGTCCCGTGGGAAATGCCATGAGAGTAAAAGTACCTTTTTCCTCTAGTCATTTAAATAGTTGGAGAGAAGAGGTTAAAAATTTCAAAGAAGACCCCCGTAAAGTGGCAAAATCATTTGAGTTAATAGTCAAGAACCAGGACGCAGATTGGGGTAATATTGATTTAATGCTGACAGAATTAACAGAAACTGAAAAAAAGTTAGTGATGAAAACAGCTAAAGCACATGTGCAAGGACAAATTGCTAGTGGAGCCCTACAGAGCAATGTGGACATGCTATTCCCTACCACGAATCCTCTGTGCGATCCAAACAATCCAGGCAAATATGCCTCACTAACCAGATGCCGGGAGTTAGTCAAATTTGGATTAGAGAATGCCATTCCAAAAGCAGTAAATTGGGCGTTAAGGTATAACGATAAACAGGGACAGCAAGAGGCTCCTACCAACTTTGTAGATAGGCTCCGAGCGGCAATGCGAATGTTTACAGCCCTTGATCCTGCTTCAGAAATGGGGAAGCAGCAGTTAGTCTTCTTGATGCTAGGACAGTCCAGCCCAGACATCAGACAAAAACTAGAGAGATTAAAAGAGCCAGATAACAGCAATTTAGAAGCATTAATGAGAGAAGCCTGGAGGGTATATAACAACCAAGACAAGAAGGAGAAGAGAGACCTCGCAGAGGCCATATGGCAGCCTTAGAGCAACATCAAAGCGGAAGATGTGGTCGGGGACGAGGCAGAGGCAGAGGAAGAGGTGGAAATAGTAGAGGCGGCTCAAATCAATCCCAAGGGAGGTTAGGGCCGAATCAGTGTGCTTACTGTAAGGAAGAGAAACATTAGAAACACTTCAGGTTTCCTGAACACTACACAGGAAACTGTTGTTGCAGCAGTAGGTAACAGTGAGTGACAAGAACCAGCAGATCTTTCCCTAGCAGACCCACTGGTTGAGATACAGCTAGGCAGTGATAAAGAAGTTAAAATTCTTAATAGATACAGAAGCCGCATTTTCGGTTTTAAATCAAGCTTTAATGCCTAAAAGTGAAAAACAGATCCAGGTAATGGGAGCCACAGGCCAACCAGAGAATGCCTTTTTCTTAAAACCGTTAGAATACAAAGTTGGGAAAAGGATGAGAGTACATCAATTCCTCTATTTGCCAAAGTCACCTGAATCCCTATCAGGCAGGGATCTCCTTGAAAATTCAGAGGCAACAATTGAGTTTAGAGAGGGAAAAATGAAATTTAAAGTACCGGAAGGCAAACTGATTTTAGCATTAGGATTGGCAATTGATACAGGACCAGTGAAAAATAGTAACTATTTAGAGCAAGTAATGAATCAAGTATACCCAGGAGTATGGAATACCGATGCTCCTGGGAGATCAAAATTGGCTGACCCTATGAAGATTGAATTACAGACAGGAGGCAAGCCAGTGGTTAAGAGACAATATCCCTTGAGAATAGAGGACAGAAAAGAAATCGAACCAATCATTAGCAAATTTTTGACACTAGGATTGTTGAAAGAATGTGAATCCGAATTTAATACTCCTATACTACCAGTGAAAAAACCTAATGGAACTTATAGATTAGGGCAAGATTTGCGAGCAGTCAATGGAATTGCTAAAAGTATCCACCCAGTGGTTGCAAATCCCTACACTTTGCTAACTAAACTCTGAGATGATCTTGTTTCATTCTCGGTGATAGGTCTCAAAGATGCTTTCTTCTGCCTGCCACTTGCAGTAGAAAGTCAAACCATATTCGCTTTTGAATGGGAGAACCCTAGCACAGGCAGGAAAACCAACTTACCTGGACGGTGTTACCTCAGGGTTTCAAAAACAGTCCCACAATTTTTGAGAATCAATTGGCCAAAGAATTGGAACAATGGCAGTCTCCACCTGGGGAGGGAACACTCCTACAATATGTAGATTATCTACTAATTGCTACAAAAACTATTGAAGAGTGCCTTGTATGGACAATAAGTCCGTTGAATTTTCTTGGACTGAATGGTTATCGAGTGTCTCAACAGGAAGCTCAGCTGGTGCAACAACAGGTGATCTATCTTGGATATTAAGTCTCTGGAGGACAATGATCCCTGGGAACCACACGGAAGGAGGCAATCTGCCAAACATCTAAGCCATAAACTGTAAGAGAATTCCGCTCTTTTCTTGCAATGACAGGTTGGTGCCGGTTGTGGATATCCAACTACGGACTGATTGTGAAACCTTTATACAAGCTAGTGAAAGTTTCTAAAAATACTATGGTGCAGACCCCTGAAACAAATCACACGTTTGAAGAGTTAAAGCGCGAGCTCATGAGAGGCCTGGCCTTGGGGCTTCCTGACATGAGTAAACCGTTTTGGTTATTCGCACATGAGAGACAAGGAATACCCTTAGGGGTTCTGGCACAACACCGGGGTCCTTACAAAAGGGCAGTAGCCTATTTTTCTAAACAACTTGATAGTGTGAGCCAGGGCTGGCCTGCCTGCCTTAGGGCAGTAGCAGCAGTAATTGTGAACATTGAAGAGGCACGGAAGTTTACAGTAGGACAAAAGATGACTGACTTAGTGTCGCACACGGTGTCAGCTGTTTTAGATCAGAAAGGAAACCATTGGCTGTCTCCTTCGAGGTTCCTAAAATACCAAACAGTCATGGCCGAATCTGATGATACTGAAATTCAAGTGACCAATATTGTTAAGTCTGCCTCTTTTCTGCAAGGAAAATCTGAAGCTGAACCTGTTGTACACGACTGCGTAGACACCATTGAAGCTGTGTGTTCCAGCGGCCCAGATCTAAATGAGGAGCTGCTTCCAGATGCCATGAATTGGTTCACTGATGGCAGCAGTTCTGTGAGACAGGGAGTGCGAATGGCAGTGTACACTGTGACTACAGTCTCGGAAGTAATTGAGTCAAACCCATTACCAGCAGGAACCTCAGCACAAAAGGCTGAGCTGTTTGCCGCAGTGTCGGGCAGTGGTGAGTTGCCACAGCCTTCCAGAAGCATCCCCAGATTAGGGGAAGCCACTTTGGCACAGGGGGCTAGGTCAAAGGTGCAAGCACACGCACTCCCTATGGAGCGGGGCAAACACACACTCACGCAAGGATCAGGGCGGCAGCCAGCAGCAAGGAGAAGAGAAGGGTCTTCTGTGTGGGGTTCGGCAACCAGGTTTATTGAAGGGTCCAGGTGCAGAGGGGTCCAGGGACAGAAGACAAAATGGAGGGCAGGGTACAAGGTTTATATATGGGGAGGAAGTGGTGGGCAAAGCATTAGGGCCAATCATCTGGGGGCCAAGGGGAGGGAAGAACACAAAGTACATGAATGACAACCAATGGGGAGGAGAGAGGCGGAACAAGGGAGCTAACAACCAATGGGGGTATCGAACAAGGGAGAACTTTCTGGAGCATAAGGTTATAGGGAGTAAAAGGGGCGGTAGGCCAATGGGCCAACCAGCTGGGGAGAATTAATTTATATTAAAATGTAAGAGCAAGGTTCTGTGGGAACTCGCCCTAACTACGAGGGGATCCTCAGACCTCAGTGCCGGCCCACCAGTGAACTTGGGCTGTCTTCAGGCCCTGCGGCACTCTGGTCACTCCAGGGGTGGCCTTAACCACCGCAACACTGATAGCCCTCACTGGAGCATTAGAACTGGCAAAAGGAAAGAAAGTTAATATTTAGACTGATTCCAAATATGCTTATGGAATTGTTCATGCCCACGGAGCCATATGAAGAGAAAGAAGACTCCTGACTGCACAAAAGAAGATCGTCAAATATGGAACCAAAATCCTCAGGCTCCTCGAGGCAGTGGAACTCCCATTGCAAGTGGCAGTTATACGTTGCCAAGGGCACTCTGAAGGTAACGCCCTCCCAGAAGCAGGTAACAAGTTTACGGATTATGAAGCTAAAATCGGTGCTGAAAGAAATGAACCAATTGTGGCAACTTTAATACCTACTGTAGTATCAATTAAGCAGCCTGTAAAATACCAACCCTCTGATTATAAATGGATTAATGAAAATTAAAAAAAACTTTTAGAAAATAGTAACAGACAATTAGAAACAGGTCAACTAATAATAACAGAAAAGTCGATGAGACATTATGTAAAATCTGAACATGATAAGACTCACTAAGGAGCAGAACCTTTACACCAATACCTAAAGGAACGAATTGCAAGCCCAGGCTTGCAAGACATTGTTAAAGAAGTAACATCACAATGTGTGACTTGTTTGAAGAATAAACCAAATGAAACAGTTAGGCTAGAACAAGGAGCTGTTAACAGAAGAGCTTCTCCTGGAGACTTGTGGCAGATAGACTTTTCTGAACTCCCAAGAAAGAGGGGGTTTTCCATATTTGCTGGTACTTACTGATACTTTCTCTGGGTGGCCAAAAGCATTCCCTTGTAGGACAAATAAAAGCTAGAGAAGTAATAAAAGTACTGTTGAATGAAATCATACCTAGATTTAGTGTACCTAGGGAAATATCCTCTGATAGCGGATCACATTTTTGTGCACAAATTGTACGAGCTGTTAGCAAAGCCTTGAGAATTGAGTAGCAACTCCATACTCCCTACAGGCCACAAGCTAGTGGTCAAGTAAAGAAAATGAACCACATGCTTAAACAACAAATAGCTAAAATCTGTCAGGAGACAAATTTATACCGGTACCAAGCATTACCCATTGCTCTCATCAGAATCAGGGTAAAGCCAAGATCAGAAGAAAAGATTAGCCCATTTGAAATCTTGTATGGTAGACCTTATGGGTTAAATGCCACTCATTATGAAAACCTGACCCAGGTTGGTAATCAATATATTTATAAATACTTAAAAGCTGTTAACACTCAGTTACATCAGAAGTGTAACACTGTGCTTGAAAACCAGCCTAAGCAACCAGATCATAAATTGCACACAATCGATCCTGGTGACTGGATGTATGTTAAGAATTTTTCAAGTGATCCTCTACAGGAGAAGTGGGATGGACCATTCCAAGTCCTCCTGACAACCTTCACTGCAATTTGCATGAGAGAAAAACCTACCTGGATTCATTATACCCGAGTGAAGAAATCTGTTGCACCTTGGACAGTAACAACCATTGATAACGACGGACTGAAGTTGAAATTCAGCCGTTAATCATGAATACTTTGTTATGCTTTGTTGCTTTTTGGCAGATCTTAGTAACTTTTGATGTAAATAAGTATGTAGCTTTGCTTGAGGCAATAGCTAATCATACTAGAGTATGAAATTACTGTGTGGAGAGGTACAACAATTACCATTGTTAGGGGTACCCTCTAGTAACTGAACTGAATTAAGCCCATATACCTTGTATAACAGTAATACACAATGCAAACAAACAGGGTCACATTTAGGAAAACCCCTTTTTCAGTTATCACTCGTCAGTCAATCCCTTATTTATGTAGGGTCAAACTTTACAAGACCATGCTTTGGTCACTTTAATAATACTACCAACTGGACCAGAATTACCGCCATTCTACAAGACATGTCAGATGTAAATTCACAACCTACCTCACCAGATTTTAAAGCTCAATTTGCTCAATGGCACAACTATTTGTTTGCAAGACATAGTAACAATTCCAAAATGAGCATCAAAATTAGCTGTGATTTGCCAGATGGCTTTTAGTGGTTGTATAAAAATGGAATAGCCCTTAAGCAACTACCTGGAAATTAGACAGGTCAGTGAACTACGGAGTATCTCATCCCACCTATACAAGTTATAAATCATGCTGGTTTAATTACAGGAATCGTTAGAAGAATTTGGAGAAACTGATTTAGTCGAAGTATACCTTCTAATCCTCTGACTAGATATAATACAAGCTTTCACAGCTTTGTCAGAACTTTATTCCCAACTTTAAGAATTGTACAATTAGGAAAACCAATAATGAACATCTCAGCAGAGATGGAAATAATTGCAAACTCAACAGCGGATGCCACTGGACGGTTGCAAACAGAAATTAATTCTTTAAAAGTAGTATTTCAAAACCATATGGTATTAGATATGATCACAGCAGAAATAGAAGGAGTCTGCATGTTGATAAATACCACTTGTTGTATTTATATAGATCAATCAGGGCAAATAACAACAGATACACATACAATCTGGCAACATGCAAAGATACTCCATGAAGTAACAAAAGATGATACATCTTGGTCACCTCACTTATGGGAGATACATCTTAGCTCCCTAATCTAAATTGGTTGAAATAATTATACATAAGAATCTTGTTGTTAGGAATAATCATTTTGTGTACATGCATATTTAACCAGTGCTTTTTGTGGTGCTGTCAGTGAACCACAATGTCTTATGATGATTGGAAGAAATATAAATTGAGACATAGAGTAGAAAGAGAAACATATTTCTGAGAATAAACACTCGATAATTTGTGAAAGAATTCACAAAAGTAAAAAGAAAGGGGAGATTTGAAACCTAAGTGGTATGTAACAAAAATTTAACCACAAGTAATGGTGTAACAAGAAGTGCAGGTAAGGCAAGATAGCAGAGCAAGCAAGATAACAAAGCCAGTGAGATAACGTGCCATCAAGAGCAAGATAGCAAGTTTTAATGGAACTTGCAAGCTGCAAAATTAGCTAAAAACAGGTTAGACTGAAAAACGGGAAGCACCAGGCATGCGCTGAAGATAGAGTGAAAAGTTCAAACATGAGGAAGACCACGGAAGCCTTCATCAAAAGACCACCAGAAGACTGACAACCACTGTAGGAAACTGAGGAGTTAAAACTTCCACAGGCAATGATGGATTTCATTTACAACCTTGAAAACAACTTGGGCTGATGTGATGACAGAGATATATGCACCCCAAACAAAAGAATCACAAACCTATACTCCTATAATCATAAATAAGAAAATACACTGAGTGATATGGTGGAGGGTTTTAAGTATAGTAAAGTGATTTCATAGTTTAAGTTAAGAATTTAGATGCTATAATAGAAGTATATGGTTGTACGTGACTTAGCAGATAATTGGTAGAATATACACACATTGCAGTAAAAGTTACAAAAGGTGATAGGTTATCAAGTCAAAACAAAGTTTCATGTTAATTGCTTATTGGACCAGAAAGTTATAAATTGCCATGTAACCTTGAAACTCATGACTATCCTTCATTATGGCGATTTGTTAGTAAGCTCCACGGACTCTGAGACTGATGACTTGTTTGCTATTTTAAGTAATAAATTGTGTATAACCAGGATAGTCCCATCTTTTTAATAAAAGGTCCAACCTAAAAGAAGTACAGAAGCTGAAAAGAAGCTTACAAGTGATACCCCGAATTTACAAACCACCACAGAAGGAACTGACGCATGCACGGAAGCAACAAACTGTCATAAAACCATGACACAGCTTTATGCAAATATGAGCATACTAATGATGTGTTGTAATTGTGACGTTGCATGGAAGGACTTTTAAAATGTAACTGAAGGCTAAAGAAGACTGAGTGAGTTTTGTGGCAGAGAGATCCCCCTCAGCACTCCCATTGCTGAATAAACAAAGACCTGCTTTATAGCAATCGAACTATAAAGTTTTATTTTCTTGCCAAGTTTTGGCCATCAGGATGCAGAAGAGGGCAGAGGCACAGCTGCTAGCCCCCCACCGGGGGGAGCAGCGGGGGCAGGGGGCTTCTCCGGGCTGTGGCTGGGGCTTCCAGGCTGTCCTCACCAGGCAATCACTGAACTTCAAAGCTTGCTCCTTCTTCAGCAGCTCCTCCAGATCCCTCTTCTTCAGGAAGCGGGCTGCACAAATCAGTGTTTTGCGAGAGGCCTGGAGAGCAGCAGAGAGCCGGGGGTGGCACCAGAGCCCAGGGCACAGGACCCGCATCCCTGCGCCAAGGCCAGGGGGAGGCTGCAGCCCGTGAGGTGCCAGGGCAGGAGGCAGCCGAGCCTCTTCCCAGGAGGACACACAGAGCCCAGGAGTCCTCACCTCTGCCACACACTGGTTCTCATCATGCCAGAAGATTAAAAGTGAGAACAGGCTCTGGTTCACAGTTGTCTTCAGGGTCTTCTTTCCCTTTTTCACTACTAACTCCATCACTTTTTGAAAGAGGTGAATGGAGAGCAGCTGTACGTGGCTGTTGTCCTGGTGGCAAAGAAAAGGATAAGACCTCAGCATCAACTTCTCTGGGCCCACCTGAGCAAAGGCCCAAAAATCCATAGGGCACAAAGTTTCCGGGCAGCATCCAGTGCCCATGGCTGGGGGCACAGCACCTTACATTCTCAAAGAGTGGCAGCAGTGCCTCAGCCAGCTTCGGGGCGGTGGTGCTGGATATCAGGATGTCTTTGTCCTGGAGCATATGTGTGAGCACAGAGAGGGTCATCCCAACCACCTCTCCATCTCCATCTTGAAGCAGCTCCACAAGCCTTGGAGACAGGCTGCACATGTATTCGGCCTGTGTGGAACAGAAGGCTGTGCTGTGAAGCCGTGAACGGCTGCAGCACCAACACCGCCCTGCCACTGCAACCCCACGCTGCTGCCGCAGAGCCCAGAGGCCAAAGGCCTGTTCCGAAGCACCCGGGCAGCTGAACCGGGAGGCAGGAGAGCTGGGAGCAGCTGCCTCAGCTCCCAAAGCCCAGCCAAGCCCAAGGGGCTGCATTCCCCAGCCCCACGCTGCCAGCGCAGCTTCAGCCACTGCCCCCTTCTCACTATCAAGGGATCCTTGCTGAGCACCGCGAGGCCTCTGAGCGCCAGGCGACGCCTCTCTCTGCACTCGCTCTGCAAGTGCTTTGACATGATCTGCAGCATCCTGCGACCACATTCACTTAAATCCAGACACTCCAAGACCTGAAAGGCACAGGGCAGTGACAGGCGACCCGGCCGGCAGGAGCTCGGAAGCGCACAGGGCTGGGCCTGGGCAGCAGCACCGGGCGCGAGCACTGCCCCAGGTGGCTGCAGCTACGAGAGGCCAGAGAGCTGGGAGGCAGCTCAGCGAGGCAGCGCTGGCCTTCAGGCTCACCTCCACAAAGAACGCCAGGACAGGCAGATCCCAGCGTGGCTGCACCCTGATGAGCAGCCTGAGCAGGCAGATTGAGATCGGGGTACACAAGTGGGTCAAGCCACGGCGCA
>VZTD01001776.1:0-46326 GCA_013397725.1 Rhagologus leucostigma
AACTTGTTCCTGTACCTCACCACACTCCCAGGAAAGAATTTCTTCCAAATATCTTATCTAAATCTACTCTCTTTCAGTTTGGAGCCATTCCCCATCGTCCTGTCACTAGAAGCTGTTTTAAGAAGTCCCTCTCCAGCTCCTCTTGTAGACCTCCTTCACTCACTGGAAGGCTGCTTTAAAGTCTCCGCAGCGCCTTCTCTTCTCCAGGCTGAGTAAATCCAGCTGTCTCAGCATGTCCTCATAGGAGCGGTGTTCCATCCCTCTGATCATCTTTGTGGCCTTCTTCTGGACCTGCTTCTACACGTCCGTGCCCTTCTTATGCTGGAGTTCCAGTTATGTTATTTGTAATGCTTCCATAAGTGATCCATTCATAGATGCAGACAAATAAAAAATGTTTCATTTCACCTTCTTCAGTCATGAGGGAGATACTTGGGCTTAAAAGCAGTTTCTTTAGAAGCTCTTGGAGCAGATTCAAAGCTGACCAAAACTCAGGTGTTCCCAATTTCGTTGATTGTTTAAGGTTTCCCTCCTGTAGAGTGATTTAAATTGAGCTGGCAAACTGAGTAGATAAAAACAGGCAGACTTTCATCTTATTTCCATTGTTTATGAGAGATTGGGTGGTGCCTGGAGGAAGGTGCCTGCATGTATAAACAAGCTCTAAGGTAAAATATTGGCAAGTCTGCAAGTGCTGAAAATTGAGCATGCATCACGCTGAAATGATGCTTCCTCAACAGAGAAAAACAATCTTTGTAGTTGTTTGTCTCCGAGATGTTTCACAAGATGTCTAAGGTTTTTAAAAGAAGTGATACAGATGCCAGACTTGTTACTTTCTCTAAAGATTAAGCTGTACCCACTGAAAAGGAAATTAAATGTACTTACTACTAATTTTCTAATAGGGAAAATATGTTCATTAGTTTTGGTTAATTGAAATGTGTTAGGTAAATTCAGATGAAAGCCATTTTTCCTTCCCTACGAGGTCTTCACCACTGCTGTGATGATGTTTTCCACAGTTCTTACATTTGCAAAAGATTCTTTTTCCTGTAATGCTGAAAAGTGAGAATTTGCTTCAGGTACTGTTTAACTTTTTCTGTTGTGAACCTTCCTTTCAGAAAGTCTATCCAAATTCCTGCATCTCTTTGATCATGGGACACAGTATAACCCTGTGCTACACCTAGTTTTGTGTGCTGAACAGGTATTTTCTTAATTTTTGAAAACACTCAAATAATTTCATTTCATTCCATTGTAAAATTTCACTCACAGATTTGGGTAAATATGATATTAACTAGCATTTTCTCTTTCTCTATAATTTTTGGAAAATGAGCAAGTATCGCCCTTGTTTTACAGGCTGGCAGTCAGGACAGAACAGTTAAGTTGCTTAACATGGAAGAGTTTAGGCACCTAGAAACTAAGTGGAAGCATGGAATCCATGAGGGCAACAGAACCTTAGCCACTGAGGCTGGTGGGCATTTGTAGCAGAATCAGGTACAGCAGGTTGCTCAGCGCTGTGTCTGTTTGGTTTGAATATCTCCAGGGACAGAGACTACCATCCTCTCTGGAAAACTTGTTCTTGTGTTTGATCACCCTCACAGTAATGTTTTTTCCTCATAGTTAAATGGAACATCTTAGTTTGATTTGTGCTTGCTGCCTCTTCTGCCTTCACTGGATAGTACTGAGAAGAGTCTGACTCCATTTTCTTAATTCTCTTCCACTGAGTGTTTATACACATTTATAAGACTCTCCTGAGACTTCTCTTCTTCAGGTGGAACAGTTCCCGGTTTCTCAGCCTCTCTTTCTGTAAAATGTGCTCCAGTCCCTTCATTGTGTTTGTGGTCTGGCACTGGACTCACTCCAGGATGTTCAGTGTGGTCCAGACCTGCATGTGCTTTACCAGTGCTGAGCAGAGAGAAAGGATCTCATCACTTGACTTACTGGCAGTGCTCTTCCTAAAGCAACCCAGGATGCCACTGGCCTTTTTTTCCTCAGGGGCACACTTCTGGCTCATGGTCAACTTGTTGACTCAGACCTCCAGCACACTTTCTGACAATCTGCTCTTCAGCTGTTCAGCCCGTGTGTAGCCCCACTGTGTGGTGGCCTCATGTATGTCCAGTTTGTACACAAACCTATTCAAGAGTGTAGGCACCTGAGTGTTCATCATAAGGTACTGTAGGTACATATCCATGCCTAGACTGCAGCTGGCTTGACAGGTCTGAGAACTGCTTTCCAGGTCATGCCTGAGCCTGTTCAGAGGTTCTTTGAATCAAAGTTGTGCTGTGCCTACAGCTCCAAAGGGATCCAGTGCTGTGACTGTGTTTTTAGCATGCACCTGAATATGTACTGCTGTCAGTGGATCATCCCGAAAGAGAGGAGCTGTGGTCATTTTCATTCTTAAATACAGCTGGCAGTCCAGCTAACTTTTTTTTTTTTTTTTTAATGCAGCAGAACTTGCTCAGCAAACAAGGAACCAGGCTGCTTGGTTTTCTGCAATTTCAGGAAGTTCAAAATCACAGCTTCCAGAGAACCCAAGTTCAAATTAAGTCATTTTCTTTTTGGGCCTGTGCATACATGCTGTTGATCAGCCCTGGCATGAGAGCACTTTTAAGAGCTCAGTTAGGCTGGATGCTGTTTGTAGGCCTGCAGGAACAAGCTGTCTTTCCAGAAGTGCTCAGATACCATGGCAACTGACACTGTTCAAGTAGACAGATAGCAACCCAAGCCCCTGAGCCATCCCATTGCCCAGAGCTGCCAAGGCTTTACTAGTTCCAGGAAGCCTTAGAGGTTGCACTAAGCCTGATGTGACCAACTGCAACTCCAATGACTGCAAAGGCTTTTGTCCCACTGTCACCCTCACTGAAATTACTATTTCAGTGACAGTGAAATAATTCCCATCAAGTACAAATTACTTAGATGCTTTTAGATAGAAGTTAACCATACAAGTTAAACCTATTTTTCATAGCTATCATCAGTGAACTGAAGACAGGAAACCAATCTAATTTTACTGTTTTATTAAGATGTAAAAGTTGGACCTGGCTACACTACAGGTAAGTTCCTATAGAGAGGTTCCATTACAAACACAAAATCCTGTCCAGGGAAGCAGAAGCAGGCTATATTAGAAGAATTAATTTCAAGCCATTTACAGCTGTTTATTGCAAAAGCAATTTGTCTTGCAGCCACTACATCGAGAGAGAGAGGCATTTGTCTTTGTTTTGAAAATGTAACATAAGATAACGGTGAAAAGCAAGGGAACTGCCAAAGGCCAGACTGAAGGGAGTCATGGATTTGCCAGATAGGCCAGAGTTTGGATTTTCTGCTAGTTATTGATCTGAAGCATCTGTACTAGGTGTGACTGGGATGAAGGTAATTTTCACCATAACAACTGCTGTGGTGCTGATAACAGACCAGTGTTTCAGATACTGCTGAACAGTGTTTGTGCAGTGTGAAAGCCTTCTCTGCTCACTCTTACGCCAGTGAATAGATAGGAGTATGTGAGAGGTAGGATGGGGGCACAGCTAGGCAGATGACCCAAACTGACCAGAGAGATTTTCCATGCCCTACAGTGTCATGTTCAGCAATAAAAGAGAAGGAAGAGTGGAGTTAGGTAGGTTAGCTATCTATTGCTTGGGAACTGCTGCGGCATCAGTCTAGCACGGGAGGTGATTAGTGATTGTCCTTGTATTATGAGCTCTGGTTCTTTTCCCTATTTCTTCTTCCACTTTTCCACTGCCGGTTAAACTGTTCCTACCTTGACCCATGATTTTTCTGGGATTTGCTCTTTCTTTGTGTCTTTCCCCATAAAACAGTCTTTGGGAGTGGGGAAGTGAGCAAGTGTCTGTGTAGTGCTTAGGTGCCCACAATAGTTTAGCGTAACTCATATAAACATCAGTTTTCAGGACAGCTCTTTAGGTGTGTGTTTAAAACTCATGAACTAATGGAATTAAAGCTTTTTGTAGAACAGAGTTGTGTGCTCTGAAGTCCATGGAAGCAAGGAGCATTGAACAGGCAGAGAAATTCCTCACATTTTCTGGAGAGCACCATGTGGAATGAGACAGGGCCTCTGAATCACTCCAGTCCTTGCTTTGTCTTCTTTGTCTTTCATAGTCAACAGTGGTGACTGATGAGACAGCCTTTAAACTGCAGCCATCATGAGAAAGCTTCTATCAAGACAGATGAGGACTGCTAATAGCACTTTGCTTGCTTATTTCAAACCATTGTGTTCTTTCCAGCCTGAAAGTTTTACTGCCCGTCGTCGTGGATTTCACGTTTCATGCAAGGCTAGCATTCCTTTCTCCTAAGAGAAAGCTGGAAATATGAGGAAAACTGCAAAACCATGATTTTAAATATCAAATAATCAAAATATTTGCCTGGTTTAGCTGAGGAAAAAGTAATTCTCAGAGGAAAGTTCCATGCCCTTAAAAAGTTGGTTAAGGAAGTCGAAAATGTATTTGTATGTTCACACCCTGAGGAACTGATCCTCCAATAAGAAGTGGCTCTAGTGTGTTATCCTCAAAGCCAGTGCATCTCTGCTCTGCATGATCTGAATGCAGGGTCAAGTCCTGTACTTGCTAAGGATTGAATATAGGGAGCACAGACACAAAGATAAATATTATACAGGGCCTGACTGGGGTGGAGTTAATTTTCTTCCAGATGGTGCTCTGTTTTGGATTTGTGACTAAAGCAGTGGTGATGGCACTGTGTCATGGCAGGGCTTGTACGGCACTGGGGCTTTCTCTTTTCCCGACTCTGCCTCAGCAGAAGGCTGGGGGAATATGAGATGTTGGGAGAGGATGTAAGCAGGACACTTGACCCAAACTGACCAAAGGGATATTCCATGCCATAGAATATGGGTGGAGACGGTTTGGGGTTTTTTTGAATGTAGGCATTGTTTGGAGACCAGGTGTCAGTATCAGTGTGCTTGTGAGTGGCTTCTTTGCATCACTTACCTTTGGTTTATTCTTGTTTATTGTTGTTTTCTTTCTTTTTTCCTTCTTCCTTGTTCCTTGTTCTTTCCCATTTTAAACTATTTTTATCTCAACCCCTGAATTTTCTTGCTTTTGGTCATCCTATTCTCTCCTTGTCTGATAGTGGGGGAGTGATAAAGTAGCTGTGTGGGGCTGACATGCCTACCAGCATTAACCCACAACACATCCTGCCTAAAATAATCATCATCTGTGGCACCTGCCAGGCAGAACTCACACAGGACTTGATTTTCACTCACATGCATGAAGTTACTAATGGCTTAAATGTTTGTTGAATAAGGCCCCAAAACAGAAAAGAGGCATTGAGGCTTCTGGGAGGGAGAATGGCACAGATGAGTTCTATAATATTTAGAGAAAATAATTTTTTGACAACTGGCAAATCTTACTTTGTGTATCTACAGAACTGCTTTTATACAGGTGCTTCCTGATCCAGTTTGCACATAGCCATCAATCTGTTCAACCCAGAAGAGAGTCTCATTTGAAAGCTTGTCTATTGAATTGTGACGTTATCTCCATAATGACAACATTTTTTAACAAGTTGTGGCAGGATGGCCCCCCTAGGAGGGCCTGTTACCTATCAGCTGATGCAATAGCTCAGGGCATCTTCCCGCTCACATGCATTTGCTAATTGCTGAAATAACTCAGTCAGGACAGCTTGTCTTGTAGCGAGTTATTTTGGCGCTATGGAAGTGACATTCCCAGCTGACAATAAATATCTTGCCTTGAAAGCAAGATTACAGGAAGATAGGCTTGAATTTCTAACAGACGCTTCTCTTTAAAAACTGTAAAAGCTACACCACTGTTTCACAAAGCAGAAATCTTCTGCACATTCCCTGGAAATGTGTGGGGATCTCTCCTCAAGATTTGGGATGCCTATCATGAGTTACTCTCTCGAGGATTGGGTGAAAGGTCTCTGTGTACCCGTCATCAATTGGTGGTAAGTTACATTGACTCCTAATCTATGCTATTTCTTTGCTAGCTATAATATAGGTAGCTTTATGTTATGCACTGTTTTATGTAATCTACTATCACTTTTGTTTTATCCTGTCTAGTAACTAACTCTGTTTAAGGCCTTTTGTCTGTTAATCTCCTGTCTATTTAATAAATAACCCATTTTATAATAGACCTGATCTGCCATTCTTGAGAACTTGTGAGCCAGAGCGATTCAGGTGCAGGTCACCTAATCAGAGCTGCTGTGAAAAATCTGAGCCTAAGGCAGGGCTTGTCCAAAGCTCTCACTCAATCCATTACACAAGTGTATGAAAAAGGACTTGTATCTGAAAAGGCACCAAGACATTCGCACTGTTAAAAGCTTTCAATGTTTTTTACCTCCTGGACAGAAGAATCATGTATCAATAACAATGGAAAAAACTAACTTGGCTTTAAATAAAAGATTTTCTTTATAACTTAATAGAAAACTTAAATGCTGAACCTCAGCAAATGCTGTAATTTATCTGTTTATTTCCAGTTCGATGGGAAGCCAGTGATATCTACATTGCAATACTGCCTTAGTATAGCACTGTATAATAAGCATTTCTCAGTAATTGCTTGCATCAGTGTTACACAGCCACTAATACCTTACCTTGGGTGCACCATCCCAGGAAATACTAAAATGTGAGTATTTTCCACGTGAGAAAGCTGAGATATCACCTTAGCCTATACAGATATATACATGTAAGTAAAATAAACATTTCAATACTGTCGAGAAGAGATAGAATATGAATAGTTTACCAAAGACTACAGATGGTGAGCATGGGAAATATCTTTTTGGAGCAACAAACATGGATCTGTTAATATCAGTGATTACTTTCATATAGTGAGTTAGGGTTACCTCGACAGTTATCAGACAGTATTAAACATAAACTTGAGATAGTTAAATGACATGTAAATGAATTATAGCATAAACAAGTGATGCTTGCATGAGTTTTTGATTGGATCCAAGATCAGAATATGCAAAAGCAATCAGAACCGAGCTGGATGTTGTTCAGCAGATCCTGTTCTGGTTTTTAATCACAGGTTCAGAATTGAACATCGTTCTGAACTTGTGGTAAAGTTAGAGTTTTCTGTCTTGATTTATGAAAATAAAAAATGATCCATGGCCTCTAGCCTGAAAGATTGTGTTGGTTTGGCCAAAATCTAGTAATATAGCCCCTGAGAGAAAACCAGGTTACAACCACCCTTCCCCCCACAGGGTTCGGGAAAAAAGGAAATTTTTCCTCGAAGGAAAGTGAAAGAGATAAAAACTATTTATTTTAACAAACACACAGGAGAAGGATAATGATGTTAAATAATGAATTAAAACCCTCGCTATAGAGAGAAACCTGGGAAGATTTCAGAGTCCTTCTGTAGGTGTGGTCTCTCTCCTCCTCGGAGCTGGTCGGTGAGGGCGTGGGCCCACCCCCTGGACCTCGGGGAGAAAATTCTCCTGATGTGTTCTGATGTTGAAACAATTCAGAAGAGAAGAAGGGAAAAAAACCAAAGTCCCAGGAAACAAAATTCAGCTCTCCATCTCACACCAAGAGGAAAAAAAAANCAAAGATGCATCTCCTACTATCCCTTCCTGTGCCAGCTGAGCTCGACTGACAAACTTAGGTTTGATCTACTCCAGTTCATAAAATATGGAGATATTGGCGAGGACTTTTCAGCTTTGGTCTCGTTTTCCTGTCACAGTGGCCTGTAAATGTATAAAATCATGTCTTTCTGATTACTTGCTTACACTTTTTGTCCATGCCCACTCAGCTGACATATGCTTTTACCAGTCACTCTTGATAAAACAGCTTGAGCTAGAAATAAACGCTGATATAAAAACTTGTAAGAGCAGCTTCAAATCCACTCTGTTGAGAGCAAATCTGTTTTCCTCTAATGAAGGCACACCTGCTTACAGAAGTGATGAATGTGGCACTGTGACAAGACATAAGCATGTGTTTAACTGTAAGTATGTGCTTAAATTCCCAAGCACTCTCAGACTTAAAGCATGTGTTCATTTGAGCTGAGGAGTCTATTGCTAATTCTAATAACTGTGAAGAAAGCTGCTAAACTGATGATGCAATAGGAGCTGAGATGGCAACAACTATGTGGGTATCATCTTAAAAAATAGGTATTTTCCTCCTTGTTGTGCTTGTAAATGCCATGACAGAACAGAACATGGCTTTTCAGGCTGTTTATTTGTTTGTTAGTTTGTTTATTGTTAGGATTCATAAAAGAGATGTAGATAATTGCAATGGAAATATTTTCCATGGGTTTTGGGTATTTCAGTAGATGTTTATGGATAAGGTTAGCCTGATGACGGATTTTGTAAGAGTATAAGGGAGCCTAGTGAAGGAATTTGAACCACTAGGAAAGGGGATCAGTGTCTATCAGACTTCTTCAGGGCTTCCAAGCAATGTTGTATACTTGTGACTATTGCATCAGCATGAAGAAGGTGCTTCCTTCTCCCTGCAGGGGTAGCACCACTGAAAGAACAAGATGAAATACACTTGTTCTCATTGTTGCTTCAGGTTTAATTGAAGAACAACTGGTTTCAGGCAGTGAAGGCTGTGACTGAAAAGCATGTAGCATCATGCAGTTTGAGCTAAATTACATCCATGCAATGAATTAAGCGTAGACTTCATTGTGCTTTTTGCCCAGGCATGCTCAGCAAATGCACTTCTTTAGTAAGGCAGTACAAAGATGCCGTATTAGACTGACCTCCGCAATACTGGAAGGAAAAGGTGTGAGCCTGCATCATGAATTAGCTTAGGTGAGCTGTTTCCTTTACATGATCCAGAAGGGCTGAACATGTTCATGCCACAGGTAACTCCACACACAGCTGTACAAAGCTTTAGTCTTCCAGAAAATGGTGTGAGTGTTCTGCAGTTTTGAGGTTTTTTCAGATTGACCAACAGTATTTTTCCTGGAAAGATGTTTGCTGCGAGCCAGCCTGCTCGTGTCTGCTGTCCAGCCTGCGCATCTCCCTCCAGGGTGGGTGAAGCCCATTCTCTCTCTCTGCACATTCTTCTCCCATCCTCTGCTTTTGAATGTTTCCTGGCCTCTATCTTGTGATTTTTGTTTTAATCACTGCTTTTTCCTCCTTAGGCATTATTGCATCATGCATTGTGAAATGTTGATAGGATTGGAAGTCACTGTATGAATAAGATACTTTTTATTATGTATTGTAGTAATATGAATATTTTCTTACGGTTTCCTTTCTATTACATGTTACACAGGGTGGTTCATTGTTACAGTATACTCCACGCATTTCAGAATGTCATGCGCTGGATCAGACATTACTCTGATAATGTGACAAGTGCCTTTGTTGCAGTTTCTTCTGTATTTACACCCCTCACTGGGTGACATATTCTGTTGAATTAACTCTGAAATGGTACATTTTTATCAGCACACTTATGCTTGAGAATGTATTGTACTTCTGCTTTGAGTTTTACAGCAGTTGATTAAGAAAGGACTGGATTAACTTTATCATGTTCACAATGAGGAAGGAAAATACATGCATGCTGAGTACTTTAGTTATAGTGGTGCATAATAAGTTGTTTGTTGTTTCATGAGGTATCCCAAAATACAAGTTACAGTACAGATAACAAATGAAAGCTGAAATTGTCTGAAGATAATAGATTAGTTAGCACTGCATTCATAAAAAAAGAACACTTATACTTAACGCTAAACATCAGGATGAATATTTTTTTCCCCATTTGGGGAAGCTATTACTAGCCTTCTTATTTCCATTCTGGCTTAATTTTCTGCAGCCTGGATTGGCTATGGCATCATTATATTTCGGTTTCTTTCTACTATTGCGTCCATGGTCTTACTTATCCATCATTTTATTTGGCCTGCCGTTTCAGATGTTAGATGTAAGCTGTGATATTTATCTAGGCTATCACAATAAATGGCTTTGGAAGCGTCACTCAGAATGCTTTGGCAATGCCTCTGTCCACCTCTTGAAGAGCAACCTGATGGAACTACCTGCTGTCTGATTCAGTTGTTCCCTTCATTCTCCCCTCCATCAACAGCTGTTACAGAAATTCAGAAAAAGGCATGTATCGCGCACACACACTCCTCAACTGCTGGACAAAGAACACTTTACCACTTTATACCTTTCAGATAAATTGTAATAAACCCGTGGCAACTCCTTTTAGAGAAGGTGAGTTACTACACTAAACTACACAATAGCATACATCTAGAAAGATTTTGTGTTAATCATGGAAGTATCACAGAACCGCTGGAATTGATCTGGATTCAGGCTATGAAGGACATGCAGATGGCAATTTTAAGTCCTATAGGCTGTCGCTGAGCTGAGTACCATAGAATAAGAGAAAAAGAAATTACTGAAATGCATAGTGAAATGTCATTATTTTTTGCAGGCTGAACCAAGCATTCAGCCTGTTATACGGGTTATATCCATGTTATATCAATACAGGTTATATCAATACATCTTATGCTTGTATGGATTACAGGCTCTGATTCAAAAGGAGAAGGCCTGTGTAGAATTAGCCTAACTTCTGATTAAGGGGAGACTAAAATTCACTGGCTGTTAATTAAATGATACAAGTTTTATTATAACAATAAATAAAGACCCAGGTGATCGCTGCTCCAGCTTTTTGCAGGGCAAGCTGATCCATGCAATCTAGTCCCATTCACACAGGAATAGATTGGTATCACTTGTACAATGTAATCTTTGTTGCCAAGATCTTCTGTGAAGCCTGTATTAATGCCTACCCTGATCAAAGGAAAAATAGTATAGGTCATAGAAGAAAATAAAATACATAGAAATAGTGTGACTAAAGTACAATAATTTTGCCAGACAAGGGAAAAACATGATTAACAATAGTCAGTGCATGCTCTAAGCTTACCACAGACACTAACAGATGGACTAGCCTATGAAGAGGGAAGTGAAATAACCATTCCAAACACAACCTACACCATGAAACTGGAGCTGGAGGTCCTGGCCAGAATACCCCTTAAGAATAAGGTATCCCAAATGAACAATGCAGCCATAAATAAGCTAACAACATTTGGAAGATTCAGGAAGAGTGGACAGGAAAATAAAATGTATAGTGATGACATTTTCATGGTGTCACTTTTTTTGGACCTCCAACACTACCTCCTTGTTTTATATGTTAGGGTTTTTTAATGCAAAAGTATGGGATGTGGTAGAAAAAAAAAGATGGTGTTAGAATGCAGTTCCTTCTGTGTCACAGAGGAGGAAGTGTTAATCAGAGCTACACAATAACTGCAAACAACTGAGAATACCCATAAATATCGTCAAGACACAGAGCTTTCTTTGCAACCTCAGAGGCATATTGAAATGACAAAATGGAGAAATAATTGCCAAACTGGTGATGACCATCACTGTTCATCATGCTTTGCATAGCAATGAGCATGCTGAGTGCTCTTCCCTATGCCAGCTACCTGGGAGAGCTATTGAGATTTTGCTAACGTTGCAGGCAAATGAGAGTCAGATGGCAAAAATGTTTGGGGTAAGGGCTTCTTTCTCTTCCAGCACTGTAAACAGTATCATTCACATTCACAATCACAGATAAGAAATTAATTCATAAAGAACGCTTCAGCAAGGAATGCATTTGTAATTATTTACTTATTGCAGGAACCATGTGTGGATGAAGCCACCTTGCCTAGGTGCTAATCAGAGAATTATAGGATATGGTGAGTTGGAAGGGACCCAAAATAGTTAAGGTGTTTTGAAAACTTCTACAAAGGATGTTTGTGTAGAGTGTCCCTGAGAGTCCATGCCATTTTAGGAGGAGTGTGGCAGAGGGAATAACATGCAGCCCAAGATGTGATTTCTTCTGAATTTGAAATAAAAAGGCATGGAAGTTCCTCTCATGAAAGGAACAAGAAAATTACATCCCTGGCCCATTTTTTTTAAAATTACTCTTGCTTTTTCTTCAGGACCAATGTCAACATGGCTTCAATCAGACATTTTCAAGGTGCTGACACTAAATTTCTCTTCATAGACAGACGTCTGAAGTGAGCTGTTCCTTTTTTTGGTTTTCCAGAGTACAGCTCACTTTCAAATGAAGAAGCTGAGAGCATTCTCTATTTTCCTGCGGTCCATGTTGTTAACTGTGGGCAGCTGCACAGTCCAAAGGGAGTTCCTGAAAGGACCGTGCTTCAGGGCTGCTAATTTGTTGGCATGGCTTCATAGGTATAGAGAGTGTGTTTTAAGAGATTTGCTAGCAGTGACTGCAGCAAGAGCTTGTGACAAGATAGAAAGTGACACTGCAAAATATCCTTAATGATTGATTCCACTCTTTTTTAATATTAACTTGGATTTTTGTATAAATAGATCAGGGCTCTGCTATTGATTTGCAGTTACATAATTTCCATCCAATATGTTTTTAATGTAGTTTTGGCTTTGTGGAGCTCAAAATAACAGAACACAAAAATCACATAATCTGTATTCAGAATATGTTAATATACTCATTTTACCAACCTGTTTTTCAGAATATACTTAGGCCATTCAAGTGATTTAGTTCAAAGCTAAAGTCTAGTCTGTCTAGGAACTGGCAAAAATGAGTGAGCTTAACTCTACTGAACTTAGACCAGATCTTCGTGGTTTTCTTATCTTGATGTAAAACCTTGTGATTAAATTCTGGGTATTAGACATAGGAGCACTACATAGGAAGGGCAGCTGAAAACCTCACAAGCCCATTATTATGGGTAAGAACTCCTTCCGTCATAAAATTATGTGATACGTGGTGCCACCAGAAAACATGGTAAAATAGACTAAGTTGTCATTCTGTTAAGAATTGGAAAATTAAGAAATTAATCTAAACCAAGCAGTCCAAAGCACACAGGGGCGTGTGCTTATATGCATATGGGAGTGTATAATGTGCTTGAGAGTAGGAAGGGCACATTGTATGATTCATCTTCCTGACAAGCAGAAACATTATTTGGTACCTTAGATGGAGCCCTAATACTTCCTAATTTTGAATAAAGACTCTGGATGCTGTTTTGATAGACAGCAAAATATCTCTATGGTGAACCACCTGCCATCTTCTTCTCATTCAAAAGTTGTTTTGTTTATTCATTTATTCCTGACAAACATAAAATTTCAAACAAGAGTTTCCATTCTACTTTCAATGCAGTACTCTTCTAATGAATGAAACACAAAATTACTAGTCATTATTTCCTTTCTCTTAGTCTACTGTGCCTTATACAAGGTGTAGGGTGCACATGAACAGAAAGATAGTTACTGCTGTTCTGCTATGGCAAAGAGAGAAAATGGAGAGGAAGAGGCTTTTTAGACAATTCCCATCATAACTCTAATAGTATGTCATAGTAAGGGGGATGTGTCTGTTATTAGTGGACAATTAGACTAACCAGCATGAGATTTTTGCCTTTCACCTAGGCAGTACACTGATAGATTTTAATACTGAAGTTTCACTGCATTTGGAACATAAAAGTTTTTGAGCTAAACTCTTCCAATAAACCAAGTACATAAGTTCTAACGCTACATCAGTGAAGTTGATTTATGTATGACTAGAAGGCCAGCATGCATACCTGAAATAAACCATGAGAAATCCAGGCTGCTGTGCTTAGGTAGAGGAGACACACTTTGAGGCAGGATGAAAAAGCCAGAGGATTAATATGCACAGTTTATTGTTCTTCTTCTCCCCACATTTACTCATAACAGGCTGCAAATGAAATATTAGGGAAAGAGCACAAATGCAATTCTGAAAAGCAAAGAAAGGGCTTTAGAGGTCACAGATGAAGTTGTCACTGAAAGCAAAGAAGGAGGCAGTTGAGGACCTTACAATATTCCTGTTGGCTGAATTGTAAACTCTTGAAAGTCTTTCCACACCTTTAAAGAGATGCAGAAGTCAGTGTAACAGGAAACTGAGATATATATTTTTAAAACAATAACTAGACTGACGTCTGGATTCCCTTAAGTGTTAGGCTGACACCACTCCTCAGGACTGCCTGGCCCCTGGCCATGTTTGTGCTTGGAGAGTTCTTCAGTTCATAAAGCTTTGTTAGGCCACGAAAAGGCAGTACTTATACTTAAAACTTTATTAAGCTGCTTCAGCCCAATTAGCTATCAGGCTATATGCTATGGAAAGACATTTACACAGTATTTGTACTGTAGGAAAACCATATTCCTAAGTGAAATAAGGATGTTGAAAATCTAAATGTGTGTAGGCTAAGGACGACTTGTGTCAGTAGAATTTACTGATGGGAGGGCTAATAAGATGACCTTCTGTAACTAACCATCCCATTCCTTACCCATGGACAGCTCAGCTGTCTGTGTCAAAGAAAACTGAACCGAGTGTAAAACACTTCCTGAATCACTAGCAGTTGCAGTCCAATTATTTTGAAGTAAAATGATAACCTTTTATTTCCAAGACAAATTGAACTGAACTGTGGCATTTCAGAAGCAACCTCAGCCTCTGTATGGCACAGGTTCAGTACACTCAGTACTTTCTCGAAAATGCATTGAACAGCTCTTGGGTCACCCAGAAACAATCTCCTTTTCTCTGTGTTTCAGTTTCTCTGTTTCTACTGTCCAAGTAGACACCCCAGTGCCAATATCCTGGAATAATCAGCATCGGTGACATTGCCAGTTTTTGCAGGGTGATACTGCAATCCCCAGGAGAGTGGATAAAGGGGACGATTCACAGTCAAATAAACCCTTGGCTCTGACAGTCTGGACAGTGTTTTCCCAGCATTACAGTAGGGCCACATGTGACGCTTCATTAAATTTGCTTGCTCTGTAGCTGCTAAAATCATACAAATACACCCATTTTGAAATGGGCTTTATCTCTTTCTTCCCACCACTGTCAAGATGTGACTGAGTATGCTAGAGAAGCTGGTGGAGGTGAAACAAAGAGCTTTTTCACCAGGTAAGGCTTCTTCATCTCTGATGGAAGTAGGTTTTGCTATGTTAAAGGCTTGGCTGCATTTGGGGTTGATTCAAGTTTTTTCAGTGTGCTCTTGCCTTCTTACGATATTGCTCTTTATTTGTAGGCGTAGCTGGAAGAAAAGTCTTTCAACCTTTATTGTCATGATGTAAGTCTAAATGCTGGATGAACAAAGATGTTGGGAAGGGATCAATCTGCCGACAGTCAAAGGTCAATGCCTGGATATAAACTGCAGAATTAAAACCAATCCACCATAACCTAAATCCTTCAAAGATACAGGCAAAATGCCAAGATGGGTCACCCACAGTGCCAAAGCACAGGTTGCAGTGGCTGTCAGCCAAGCTAAACAGCACATTGAGGGATCCAGTCTTGCAGACCAAAAAGTCTGTACAATTCAAGTGCCACATATCTACTACAAAGATGCTCAGGTAGTGTCACTAAATTCCCGAAAGATCATGAGTCACGTGAAATGAACAAGGTGGGAAGCTAACCCATAATTGTCCCCATGTTACCTAGATGATGCCTACAGAGATGCCCGTCAGACCTACGGCAGTGAATCTAGCTGAAGGCACACTTCAGAGCTCAGCGTCAATGCCAGCTCCTGGTACTAAGAATGAGCCTGTCATGAATTCAACTGCATATGACCTTGAAAGAGACCTTACCAAGCTTGCTTTTCCGTGATACCACCCTGCCTAGCCTTGCTCTACCCTGCCCTTAGGTTTGCTCTCTGCTCTCAGGGGTTGATCTGCTCTGATCTTCAGCACATTTGGAGTATAGAGGAACCATACTCCAGATGTCTGCTGCCTGCACTGTCAGTGGCCTAGTGATGTTTTTGTTGTCTAACTGGGCTAATGGACAAGCCAGAGCAACCAAAGAGCATGACGGAGGATGATGAGTGGCTCTGCGCAGGAAAGGAGTGTCCTGGTCCCAGCTGCAGCCCACACCAGGAGAGGAGTGTCCCCAGTCACAGCCACTTCCCAGACCTCACTGTGCTCTCCACCAGGCTCTGCCACAGTGTCTCTGGGATTAATTCCTCCCCAGTCTGATGAGACAGAGGAAGGCCGTTTATGCACTGAGGATAGACCTGCATGTCAAGACACTGAAGTAATTAAAAAGATGTTTTTAAAAGAAATACAAAACACTGGATGTTGTTGACAGACAAACTTGAGCAGGATCTTTCTTTCAGGGATTGGTGTGCAAGCATGTCTAAGACAGAGGTGTTGAGCAGATGGCCTTCTCCTTTTCAGGTACGGATGCACTTTGGAATTTTATAAACTTCATGAAAGGAAAATCAGGGAAACACAAAGTTCATTTTTCCTACTTAGCAGCTGGAAGTAAGGTGAATTTATCAGCCTCAGTGGTGTCCCTTTTGAACAAGAGCATCCCACAAAGAGAAAAGGCAAACAAGTAATCCAGCACAGCATGGCATGGTTAAAATGATCTCTGTCTCATTTCGTGCACTTGGACAAACAAACTTTTTGGTACAAGGCAGATGTAATTCAGTCTTCATGCTGACTCACATTTGGCAATTAGCTGAGGAAAAACCGAAAAATATGATGAATTATTTATTAATAATTGAGATTGTGTGTGTGTGTGTGTGTATGTGTGTGTTTGCGCGCGCAAACAGACAGCTGCAGCTCAATGGGACTGAGAAACCAGGCTGGACTGCATTTAGAGCAAAAGTGAGTACTTCACTGGCTAAGCCACCAATCCCTCTTTTCTTCTCTTTCTCCCCCTTTCCACTCTTCCATATACTCACCATATAGCATCTTTATCCATATTCAAGTGCTTAGATATGATTTAATCCACACAGTCCCTTCCTGCCCATCTACAAAAGAATTTGTTCCATTGCAGTGGAAAGTTACAATGTTTATTACATCTCTGTCTAAGATGAACCCCAAAGCAAGCATTTTATCCTCACCCATATAGTCATAATAAGGTAGCAAATGAAATTTCCAAAATCAAAAAACTGTAGGAGAGCTTCAGGGAACCTCATGTCAGTTTTTACTTTGATGTATGCTATGTTTAAAAAAAAATCTGTGAAGGAGAGGTGGTGAGGAGAGGGAAAAGATACACTGAGTATCTTCTAGGAGATTTCCTCTCTATTGCTTAATTCTTTATATTGTAGAAGGAAGGAAATAATCGCTTCTTGCTGCCTGGAGTGAGAGTGAAAGTGTTCTGAAGAGACATTGTAAGAACTTCATTTAGTACCGTGGACGGTTTCATGTTCCCACTTGCATCTTAATAAAAGTAAACATCACCTCAAGGTTTGCAGTGAGCGTATAATGATTTTTAAAACTTTGGTGGGATTGGCAGATAAATACTTTGTTTCCTGAGATGATTTAGAAAAGAGCTTTATCTCAGGCTAGTGAACTTTATCACCTGGTCCAGAAGTAAGGAAGGAGCTGGGATTTATTGTGTGTGTTTATCCAGGTGCTGAGTGTTAGTTTCCAAATTGTGTACTGCTGTTCATTTCCTAGGAGTTTCGGTCCTAACGGTCAAGGGCAGTTGAATATATTAATGTCTTTCTCTCTCTCTGTCCCTCTCTTCTCTGTTTAGTAAGACATTTTAACACACACTGTGCTAGTTCAAGAAGCAGAGTCCTGTATTTCTCTCCTAGTGGCAATTGAATCCTCTCTACCTGCTTTCATTATTCGGTTGCATCTTCAAAGTAATAGCTCTTTTTCTTTCATGGTTTTCCTAAACTAACTCTTGTCTCTCCCTACTCCTCTCTGCCACCTCCTATTTGCACTTACAACTACTGTCAGTGTCATCTGTGCCTGCCATCTGCTTCCGGAATATTATGAAGCTGTAATCACAGGATATTTTGAAATTTATTCATACAAATCAAAGACATTCAGTAGCTGTCATGGGTGGATTTAGAGCTTAGAAAGGCATAGGTCTCCTGGCAGAGGCTTTCAGAAACAGCAGCTGGCATAGGGAGGCTGGAGGAGGTTTCCCTGCCCAGTTTTCCATCCCACCTGGCTCCTGACCTCCAGCATTTCTGCATTCTCAGGGCTGGCTTCAGCTGAGATCAGCTAAATCTGCCAGATTATTTGCAGTTTAGTGGTAAACATGAACCTGGGTGAAAATGAGACCAAAGGAATTTTTCACTTGTGACCCCATTTATGCCTAGTCTGTAGAAGTGTATAACCACAGCAGTAATCTCTGTCTTGCTCCTTTTACAAATAGGCTGTACCTCAGTATATATTTTCTCTTCATTATTTGAGGTAGGGGCTACTTTATTAATTCCAAGCAGTACCTATAATAGTGGCCTAATCCCTATCAAGGGCCTCTAGGTGCTACTCTAGTAAATGGTAGTAGTAATATCAGATGGGGAGCTATCTGTATTTTTCCACATGGATAGCAGTTGCTAAGGGTTGCTCCTGCACTGCTTAGTTTATACTCTCAACTTCCAGAATAATAGAATAGGTTGCAATGAACGATGTTTGCATTATAAGATGGTGTAGACAGGTTCTACTGCTCCAAGAGAGATTCTACAAAATGAGACAGCTAGTGCCAAGGACCCACATACACAACATGCACATTTCAGGATGGTGGAGTTTTTGCTTTGGACTTTCTCTACTCTGATCTCCTGGACTGATTTGGGGCAGAAGTGCCTTAGGTGCCGTCTTGGTATGCAACTTCTAATTTGGCTTCATTCAAGGAGTGATCCATCATCTGTGCAAGCCAGGGTGGAGGTGATGGAGAACTGCACACTTCTTATGAAACTAGAGGGCTGATTTTTGCAGCATGCTCCACTGACTTCAAAACTATTTAAAATCAGTTTAAAAATGTTTACTCTTTCACAGTTCATTTTCATACATTTGGCGAATTGGTGTGCTTTTCAAAACGTCTCTTCTAGGTCTCCTGTTTTCCAAAAGCACCTTCAATATGTCAGTGTTTCTATAGATGTCCCTAAATGGAATCATCATTATGTAGGAAAAGCAACAGAAGTTGAAAAAGAGCTGTTACATATTTCTGAAAAAACAAACCAGTTGCTCAGTGCATTCCCTTTCCCCCCAAGACCTATAGAGAGCTGGAGATTCAACCTGAATGTAATGTGCCTATGGTCTCAGTGAACCGAGTGCACACTGCCTGTGCTGCCCATGCCAGCTAAGCTGTTGCAGGCTCATCTGGGAGCTGGAGGCAAGCCGGCTCGGGGTCCTGAAGGCTGTAGACACAAGCCAAAGATCTGTGGTCAAATGCTTGTCAGGTATTAGACCACAGAAACCAAATGAGTAGAAAAGCTTCATTTGGCTCTGTTGTTGCTGCTGAGTTGATGTGTGGGAATAAAGAAGTGTGACCTACTGATTTGCAGTGGCAGTACAGCAGCTGAAGGATTGCAAAAGCAGGATGGTTTAATCCCAGTTTAGTTTTTAGTTTAGGGGGACATCTTCAAAACACACAAAAAGGAGCTAAATGTGACACACGGTGAAAATAGGAGCAATGTTTTCAAGAGATGAGAATTAGGATGAGTTTTTTCCCTATAATTGTGTACCTAGTCCCTGGCTGGTGCCACAGCACTTGATAACATTCCCTCACAGATGGGGAAACTGGTGTAGGTATACTTAATTTGAATTTTAAATCCCTGACAAGGACATCTTGAGAGGAAAGGTTAGTCATCTGGTGCACTGGCTTCACGAGGGATGTGGCTGGTGCCACATCAATGAAGGCTGACAATAGTGCAGATGAAAGGGCAGACATGGAAAGGATCAGTGAAGGCAATGGTAATGAGAGGGAAATACCAAAGACAGGCGAGAAGCCATCGTATATTACCACCCTTAATGAAACGCCCAAGCCCCTTGTCTCATGGTGGCAGTTTGTCATCTTTGCTGTCAGGTAATGTTGATTGGCAGAAGAGATCTAGAAATGGAGGAGGAAATGGTGGTTGTGGCAAGCGGGCAGGAAGGCACCGAGTCCTTGAGTCATGCTGCTGTGGGGAGGCTGTTGTGGGCATACAGTAGTGAAGCAGGCAGTGGTACCTACCACCTTAGTGGTACTTTACCCTCATTTTAGTGCTAGGGGGTGATTTAGACTCCAGGCAAGCACAAACTTATTTGTAATTGTTCAAATAATCTCACAAAAGAACTGTGTAATTTAAATGAACAGCAGATTACTTTAGGTGCAGGTGAAAGAGGTACAAGTGTTTTTGCTACATTCAAAATGTACCAGAACAACTGAAACTTACTGGGACACATTGAAGCAACCTTCATCTCCTTGCTGCATCACACAGATCCTGTATGAACACGCTAATGTGCATGTTTTGGGATGGGATGACAAGCCCATTTACCTATTAAGCTGCTTTCACCATGAGAAGCAGAAAAATCTTAACAACTCAGACAAGGAGTCTTATCATGTTCATAATGGAGTTTGCAAGTCCTTGTTCTGGGTCATAACAAGCAGGTGTGATGTGCTAGCCAGTGCTCCGATGCCACCAGGGATTGTAAGAATCCCCTGGAGAAAAGGTGCCTTAAGCAGAGAAATGTTCCCCAGTTTAGGGTGACTAAAAAAGCCTCCCCCAGGATGCCCTGTTCTGTTATGGAAATGTATCCCAATTCTGCTTCCCCAGTTGCCCTCCCCGCCCCCTTGTACCTTATCTGCTCCTTCATTAGAAAGTTCTCCCTTCCCCACTCTCCCACTGGACCTTGGTCCCTGCCGCTCACTCAGATTTTCCCATTGGCTCCCGTACCCTAATCCCGCCTGTGTACTGCCCCTGTCCCTGATGCTTTCCCTGCCCCCGTATATAAACTGGTGTCTTTTGGCCGTGGTTTGCCTTCGCATGCGGGGCTGAGATAAGTGTCTGCTGTGGAAATCCCACACAAAGGCCCTTCCAGCCTCTTTGCCGTCGGCTTGTCAAGAAGCTCTCTGGTGCATGTGTGTGTGTCTGTGTGAATGCAGTGGCTGCTGAGCGACTTTCTGTTGGAGTCGGATCTGGAGGTCACAGTACCCCACCAGAACACCCCCCGGGATCCAACAGTGTGACAACAGGGGTTGGAGCTAAGGCCCTGGTCCTGCAGCTGCATCCCTGTGCCTGCACTACCACCGCTTGGATGGGGATGGGGCACTCCTACCTGTCAGTGCATTGTGGTGGTCAGCAAGGATAGGGGGCACAGCCTGGGGATGCAAAAGGGTAGGTTTGATTATGGTATAGGACACTGGAAAGGACCTGAGATTCCTGGGAAGCAGAAATTCAAGGTGGGATAAGACCATTTTCTTCTTGCCTAAGTTAGCCATACATAAACTTGTCTAGATTTGAAATGGGTGGGGTGTTTTTTAGAAAATACTTAGCAAGACAATATTAAAACAGCTTGGCTTTTGGCTAATGAGAGCTTCACAGCTTTAAATTGGGTTTGTTGTATTTGCTTTGCTACAAACTCTGTCAGGTATAAACCAACAGTATATTATTGTATATTAGGCCAGTATGCTGTAAACTCTGAATCTCAGCCTGTTTCATACAGTTTTGTCCCTCACCAATCTTTTATCTGTCCTTGAAATTAAAAAGTTTGCTGAAGTAATTGTTGATTTGTAATAGGAAATATTGTAGAAATTATTTTGTATGTTCAGCCTGCAGTGAAACAGGTACAGACCCATGGATCACGCATACTTTACAGAAAAATCTGGCTTTGGTAGTAAACTATGCAGATTTTTAAAATGTTATTTCTTCAACTCCAGTCCAGGATTCCTAGTAGAACTGAAAGCAGGACTGACTTCTGACTGTTCAGGTTTGGTGCTCCCAGGACTGTCCTTAAGAGGTACGTGTTTGGGGGAACTCAAAACGTAGTTTCCTGAGTTCCTAGATCTAATCTCAGGCATGCATCAGCAAAATTAGGATACCCCAGTCTCACAAGTGCTGGTGTGAAAGCTGAGAATGTGAAGTCATAAAACATCAAATGGCAAAATTAATTTGGAAGCAAATAAAGCAGAGAAATTTTTGTTTGAATTTTCTTTGTTTTAAAGTCACAGAGTGGCAGCTAAGATTATACAAATAATGTGATTTTTCAAGGTGCTTCTTACTAGGAGATTCTGATCAAGGCTTACTTTTTGTTTTCTGTATCCAAATGATAAATATTTTGCCTTTTACAAAATAATTGTTTTCTAACCCAAGGGCTGGTACCTGCAGATAAACTTGTGCTTCAGCACACTCTTCTGACATGAAAAGCACTCATAAACCATGATCTAAACTGCAGTTTCACATTCTCTTAGAAACCACTCTAACAGAGGCATGGCAAGTGATTTAGGTAGTTGGCAGAGAAAAGCCTGTCAGTACACTTACACTGCAGGCATGTAACCTGTTTTCCATTCCTCCATCTGCTGCATCAATTTGGGGTTGGGTAGGCATTATGCAAAACAATAGCTGCTACCATTTCAGAAATATGTAGAATTTCCCTTTAGCTTGCAGCCTTTTCTGTCCTTTCCTATTGTGTCAAGATTTTGACATCACACACTTGAGTGCTTCACTGAATCTAAAGGGAAAAGGAGCTAAAACGTAATGGGAGGTATGATTTTGCCAGGAACATGGTAGACCCTGAGAAGACCCTAGGCAGCTGGTCCGTTAAATGCTTGTCCTTTGCAAGGGTGGGAAATACCACTCACAGAGTAAGAACCACAGCCTTGGACCACCCCCACAGCTAGGGAACCTGCACAGAAGAGTGCTGCACACTTTCCAAGGTCGGAGATGGATGGTTTCCCAGACAGAGGCTGGGAACACTCAGCCTGGAGGAACCTGCAGGACTGAACTGACCTTCACTTCTGCAGGTAGAGCAGAGCAGTGGAGCAGGGTGTTGAAGCATCACCAGAGCCAGTCTTGGTTCAGTGGAGGCTGCAGGGAACAGCAGAGCTTCAGGGAGGCCATCCTGCACCAGTTAGTAAAGCATTGCTGAAGTTACCTGAGGTTACTGCCCCCATGCTCTGGGCGTAAGGCATAACCAAAATGTTTCAGTGCAAGAGGTGCATGATGCCCGTGTGCCTTTCGTATGGGAAATATTCCTCTGCAATCACTGGGAATTTTGGGTGTCACTACCATCCTTTTCTCACCAGTGCCAGGCCCCAAATCCCACTGTGCCCAGGTGATGCACTCAATGCAGCTGCACAGTGGTAGAGAAAACATCAATAGTCAAAGTGAAAACACTCCAGTAGTGGGAATAGGAGACAAGAAAGTAAGTGTTAACAGCAAGGAAATTTTAAGGCTTTTTCTCAGCCAGAGAGTTTCAGAAGTAAAATCAGGACATGGAACAAACAAGGACGAATTGAAAGAGAAAGTATCCCCATGTGTCTTGTTTTTGTTTTCTCTTATGCTCAGATTTGTACTGCATTGTAGCCCAAACTCCTATTAGATACATCTGGTTTAAGTCTGTAGGGTTATTTTTTTTATGGTTTTGGCTTTTTTTATGTTCATTTTTATCACTTTTATTTTTGATTTTTTCTCCCCTCTAGCTTTACTCTAGTAATATTTTGTCAGCTTTTGTCTTCTCTGTTTCTCTTTTATCTTCTCCTCTCCTGCCTCTCCAGGCATCTATAGCCGCACTTGTCTGCTCAATGCACTATCTTGCAGAGTTAGTAGATCCTTCGGATGACCAGTGCTCAAGCTTTAGAAAGACATCTTCTTTTCTTTATTCTTTCTTTTTTTCTCACTTCCACAGCCCTTTACTGTCTGCAAAACCAACTCCAGAGTGGGAGAGAGGCTCTCCTTTCTTCCAAGTACACAGTGCCACCTTTCTTGGAAGTGATTTTCCCTGATTTCTGCAGCTAATGGAATAATTTCCCTTCCTGGTTACTTTGATGAGTCTCTTCTGTCTCCCAGTGAGTGGGGCACCTGTGTGAGGGTTATTGGCATCCAGACATTTTATCATACCCCCTCTCAAGTAATAGGTTTGATTTTCATGTTCATTAAAGGTGCTCAACACCTGATAAAGTTCTGCTTTTAGGACTCTCTAGTCTCCCAAGTTGGTGTGAAAGGGGTTTTGGCACAAGTGAGAATAAAGGCCAATACTGTCATTACCTGCTGTTCAAAATGACATGTTACTTACTTTCCTTTGTGAAACTGATGCTATCAGTGATATGAGAGAAGGACGATGTACTTGCTACTAGACACAGTGCACAGTGACTTGAAGGATTTCAGACTCATTGACATTTTTGCCTATTAGGCAGTGCATGATGCTCATTAGGTAATACAGCTTGAGGCCAGTTGTGGTTTCTGAAGAATAAAAAAACCCTTCTTTTTTAAAGGTGCTGTAGGATTCATGTGCTTTAGGACTGATTTTTATTTGTACAGCACAATCACCTCTGTCTTCACATGGAATAAAACCAAATGTCTCAGCTGCAAGAATTAGTATTTTGCAGGTGCACTCATTTTCTTGTCTTTGGGTAAGTTCATTTGTAGGGTGTTCATGAGAAGAGTTTTTGCATGGCCTGAGCTTTGTTTAGTTCAGAGGTGCATAAAGCCCAGTTACCACTAGGCACTTCAGAGAAGATATGATTCCATATACTAAGTTTGTCTGGAGCACTATTTTGCTTTAAAATCACTCCCTAATTTATTTTTCAGTGGTTTCCCCTGAACAAAAATTAGAGAGAGACACTCTGTATTCCTTCTTTCATTTATAAAACATTAATCCTAATCTGTGCTCAAAAATAAATAGGTCTTTAGAGTTTCAGAAAGCTGACATTTTCTGTTCCTTCCACAGTTCCCTTTTCAGTCAAAATTTCCCCTTTTAATAACTTGTAATAAGTCTATTACACAACATTGGCACTTCTTCACCTCATACTTTCGTAATAACTGTTGTAATTTGCTTCAGTCATTTTCTTTGTCAGTGGGATGACATAAGATATCCATTAGATAACCTTTTAAATCCCTTTTTTGTCAAGGAAACAAAACCAGATGTCAAGTCTAAGTAGGTTTTCTCTGGATTTTTAAGCCTTCCTGCAAAAGTATCTGGTTCGTCACCCTAAAGGACAGAAGGAGTGTGAGTTTGCAGATATGTGTGACCATATCTTCTCAAGGTCACAGTTTTCAGTGGGTGTATCTACACTAAGGCACTACATTGCACAGTGACAAAAATTGCCAGCCTTTGTCAGGTAAGCAGCCAGGTCTCAAATCTGTTCCACTTGCAACCTGTTCTGTCTTCATAAAGAGTCTTCTGGAGTTTGCAAAGCACTATGGCAGATAGAGAAATTCTTTAGTAGTTTAATTATGCTTTCAGTAAATCTCATAATAATGGGGTATTATATTTAATTTTATATTGTACTTATTTTTAATACGATGCAGACTAGTATCTTCAGATGTCAGAATTCAGCTAGTTTGTACCTTTCTAGTGTTTCTTCAGGCTATCAGCAGACTTTGAACGACATTATGATTCACATACTGTTCACCTTTCCATTTTCACCTCAGAAACAGAGCATTACAGATACTGTTAGTAAGGACAAGACAGACTTGGAAGCAATTCTGCAGAAGTGGGTAAATCTGACAGGAATTTCTGCAGTGGGAATGAATTTCTGTGTATTTGTTACATACACACACATTATATATATATATATTTGTATATGAATTTGCTGCAAAAGATTCCTGATTAATTTAAAATTATGGTCTGATGTAATTCTTTCGCCCTCTGTCCCCTTTCTTAAACATTTTGAAACATTAATACACATTTTGCAGTAGGTGATGAAAGCAATATTTTAGTTCCATCTACCTCTGTTTTTAAATTTTTTTTCTAATTCTTTCATCACTGTTATTTTATTGACTTCTGTTTTCAAGTTCAATTTTTTTAATTTGCCCTGTATAACGAAGTTCTTCTCAAATTGCTGTTTTCCATTAGCTGTTTTCCATTAGCCAATGTGGCTACCTCATTATTCTGCTCGTTCCTTTCTCCCATGATCATCCCTCTTTTTTTTCCGACCATGCATAGGAGAGCAAAGATTAGGCACAAACTAAAACTTGTAAATAGATTCCTTTTGAGGTGTACCAAGCTTGGGGCTCTTATGACATCACTACAAATGGTACACCCAGAAACATGTGGTTCAGGCAACTGTGAATACCTACATGAGTCTTGTCATTTTAAGGTCTTCTGACTAGAACTTGTACATGTGCTCTTACCAACATCATACACTGCCTGTAGAGAAGGCTTTTGATTTCTTTATGGCTTCTCACATCCTGGTAAGAAGCATGCTTTATCCATAGTTTTGTAAAAGTGGAATTAATGTGTTAAGTGTTGAAGTGGGATCCTGTGCTTCCCTCTTCCCCTGGCTCCTCAGAAAAAGTGTAAGTTGTAAAGGACGTAGTGCATTCTGTCTGGATAGATAATGCTATTTCTTCCTTTCATTGGTGTTTGGCTGTTCACAAGTTGGGTCTTTTCTCTGCAAGCAGCAGTTTGGCTGTGTACCCTGCGTTTCTCTACTTACCAGGCAATTCCTGTTTTCACTTAGAAGTGGCATTCATGTAGTAAAGCTGGTTACACTTGAAACAAAACTTTTGTATTGATGCCATAATGACTGATGTAAAGTCCATTTTCTATCATTTAATGAATTACTGTAGCAACTGACAGCTTTTAGCTCAGGTGGCCATTAGCTGCCAGGAAATACCTGACCCGAAGCTTATTGTTTATTAGCTGTGAATGTCTGACCAGACAGCCATTACATCAAGTATGAAATAATGTAATTTCCTTTTCTGCATGTTGAAAAGTTAGAAGCTGAGCTGCCCATTACCATGGATACATGAGCCTGCTCGCAGACAGCATGTGAGGCACTGGCCATGAGATACACAGTCCCACCATCCTCTGCCAGCTCCATCTCACTTGTTTGGGAGGCAGTGAACACTGGAAATGTGCTTTTCCCTCCTGCTTTCAATTGTTTTGCTCTTTCAGGTGTGAGCAGTCCTTTTCAAGGAGCAGAAGGAAAGTCCTCACACTTTACCTGGGTGAAATGGTCCTGATTTGAATCACATTTGGGGTTAAGTTTACAAAGAAGTCCGAAACACCTTCCACAACGAGAAATGTCACTATTGAATTCGACAGAATTTAGATCTCATGGGGAGCAATAGGGAATCCTTGAAATCAGCTGTTGTTACACCAGTTTTTGGGGTTTGTATTTCTAGCTTTTGAAGCTTTGCCAAGGTAACTTTCAAGGCTTCAGGGTACTTTCCTCTTGAAACTGTACGGTTAAAATGCTCTTTGGCCTGATTCAGCATTATTCCAGGGTAGAACACACTGTTTCCATACTTTTGGCTAGACAAGAGGGCTCTTCAAAGCAGAGGCTGAAAAGAGGGTGTGTGAAAAAGCTGTTTGTAAAAAAAACTTTTTTACAAACACATGTAGTGGTAGGACAAAGACTTTAAGATGAAAGAGGGTAGATGTAGGTTAGATTATTAGGAAGAAATTTCTTACTGTGTAGGTGGTGAGGCACTGGAACAAGTTGCCCAGAGAGGTTGCAGGTGCCCCATCCCGGGAAATGTTCAAGGCAGAGTTGGATGGGGCCCTGAGAAAGCTGATCTTGTGGAAGGTGTCCCTACCCGTGGCAGGGGGATTGGAACTAGATGATCTTTAATCTTTTTTTGGATCTGCCAACCCAAATCTTTCTATGATTTTATGAAATCAGGCTGCCAGCACTGGGATGTGCACAGAGCTTGTCTGGTACACAGTGCCGATGGCTGAGATGTAGATAGAGACCCAGAATTCCACACAGGGAAAAGTGAAATGTTTCATATGTTTTCTGCACATATAAAAGCTAGGCAGTTCAAGCAGCCTACATCTGAAGCTTGCTGTACATTTAAACACTACTGCATCATCTAAATGTGTGTCCATTACACAGAGTCAGGGTTTTCATTAACAGCCCTATCAACAAAGCCTCCATGATATGCATTTGAAAAATGGATCATGTTCACGTGTAGAGAAATTTGTGCTTATACAGACTTCTGATTCAAAAAATTATAATAAATTTTTCTGAGATGCTTCTTTTTCTAAGAAATAACACAGACAATAGATCTTTACTTAAATACAGCTAAGGCAAAAAACCTGAAGAACATTTAATGTCTCCTTATAAAGCTTATAAAGTTTCTGAGATTTTCTTCAGGTCAGAGATACTGCATGCAAATACCTGTTCTGCCATTCAGTCAGTGAGGGAAGATCTGAAATCAATGTCTTCCCTGGAATAATTGCTCAGCAAACAGGATGAGTGTAATCCATTTTTATTATTAATACTTCAGTTAAGATTCAGGTACCATATTTTACTTCTTATAATGAGCACAGTTTTACAATGGGTGTTTGGAGTTTAGAGTACATAACATCACTGACAGCTGCAGAATGCCTGTCATGTGCACCAGAGCTGGGTTAAATGTAAGTACATTTCTCTGGGCAGTAACAGTGTAGAGAGATAAATTACAACGTATGTCTACTTTACTGTACATGCACAAATCTCATTTTCCCTGTTAATTCAGTGCATGGACGTATTTGTTACCGTTTTGTTTATCAACAAAGGTATCTTACTGCTGTTATATTGCATCTCAGGTAAAGAAAGATTATCAGTCAGTGAGGTCTACTGCAGAGAATGCTCATGTGTGTTTTCAGTCCCAGTGATTTTACAGCATAATTCCTAATATCCCCATATGATTTGGGATGAAGACCCAAGATTATGCACTTCCTCCTCTCATTTTTTTACAGTGTAGGGACAGAAATTTTAATTTCTGTAAGAAGAGTGACTTGGCTGATTCCTGGACCCATGATTTTCTTCTGTGCTAGCTATATCATGAGAAGGACAAACAGGAACAGAGAGGTCATCAAAATAAATCTCTCCACATATTGACTAGTTTACGTTCAGGTTTTGCATTAGTGGAAAGTATTTTCCTGTTTCAAACAAAGATTAATTCCTAATTGCCCCAGTCCTCATGAGGACACTTTAGCAGCTAGTTTAGAACTGTCTTAACACTTTTTAAATGAGGCTGTTAGGTTGCAGACCTGTCATCACCCATGCACCATCCTTCTCACTGTCTGTGGGGTAGTGCTGGGTCCAGTTTGAGCCCAGTTGTGTGACACTGGAGCCTGATATCTTGGATGAAACTGCAGCAGTGTGTTTGTGCATGAGGACAACCCAGGGAGGGGAGCACACGGATAGCTTCTGGGGCTTTCGTGGGACAGGCCTTCTTCTCACACTGTCAGTTGCAGCTCATGTGGTGTTCAACAGCATCCTCCAGCAGCAGCTTGCAGGCTGAAGTGGTATGCAGGCTCTGCCACCTCTCTTGTCCCAGGTACAGCCTGGGACAGCTTGCAGGCTGAAGTGGTATGCAGGCTCTGCCACCTCTCTTGTCCCAGGTGCAGCCCTCCAAGAGCAGAAGGCACCATATGTAGTCCATTGGTGGATATGTGCAGTGCAGGTGCAGTGCTGAACATGGATCAATGGAAAGGGCTGTGCTTCTGAGGGTTTTCAGATGGCCTTTTTTTTTTTCACATGCACAAAGCTGTAGGTGGAAAAGCAAAATGAGGGAGGTGAGCAAATGAGATGGCTTCGTTGTCAGCCATCCCAAGGATAGGAGTGGTAAATCTTTTCAAGATGTAGGGATTCGTTTTTCCATCCTTTGTTCCATGCCTTCCTATCACTGGAGGAGGTTTGCTCCCTCTAAGTCCCTAAGGCTCATTCTTGCATCTACCCCAACAAAATCTTTAGTGGGCTCTCAGATCCCATGTGTAAATATCTAATGGCTACAACCTAAGGAAGGCATGAAGATGAAGCATGAGGCCAGTGTTTGGGCCTGAGAGATTTCCTCCCCTAACTTGGATGCTGGGTTTCACATCACACTGACGTGTTTCTCCACAATGTATGCAGTAAATCTCTGTATTTTCATCTTCACAAGTGGACTTCTTGCTGTATCAGTAAGTTGCACAAAACCAGGTTCTTGTTTTGTGCTTTATGGGTCTGTGCTTAAGTTACGTGAAACTCTAGTATCGTGAAACTGTTTAGGACAGAAAAACCTAAAAAACCAAATACCACTGAATGATCACAAAATTATTGTTCTCTCACTGTAGGGAAATCTGTTTAATCTCCCGTAACAGACTATTCACTGACTAAACACCCTGGTCTGGTCACTGTGAAGAAGCGGACTATGCATAGTCAGAAACAGCAGCAGGAAAGAATGCAAATCAGGGAGCACATTCTTCCCCTTACCCTAGAGATACTGAAGAAACAGAAGGGGAAATCTGCTTCAAATCAGAACCAAACCACCCACAGCAAAAGTTTCATCAGAAAATGCCCAGTATTAAACCCCAGCTTCTAATCTCTGTCAGGCTTTTGTTAGGATTCGCTCACAAATAAGACATTTGGTAGGACTATATCAAGGATATATCGAAGAGATAGTAAATTTAGAGTCTCATAGAGAAAGAGCTCAATTTTTAAAGTATTAGACTTGACTCCTGACAGTGGGCATAGTGCAGACCCCAAAAAGCCACTCAGACACCATCTGCACCTGTGGAGGGTGCAGCCTGTCCTTGCTATCACTCAGAGGGAAGAGAAGGAGAGACATCTTCTGCACTCGAGTTTGTGGTCACAAGCATAACATCAAAAGGCATGATGGTCTTTAATGTGGGAAGAAGAGTGTATAATTCATTATGAAGTTTAGCCAACAAAAGGCTCTTTTACGTAGCAGCAATCAGTGCTGGTCCTCCCTCTTCTGTTTCTGTCACAAACGTTTTCTTTCTTTTCTTTTTTTTTTTTTTTCTAGAAACCCGTTCAGGACTCAGACAGCAGAAGCAAAACAGCAAGATAGGATTTCCCTCCCTTACTCCCCCACCCTGGCAGAATGATTTTATCACATAATAGCCAATCTAAACAGTGAAGTGCAAATCATACTTTGCATGCAAATGTGAAGACAGTGTTACCACAGGAATGAAGTCTGTTTAGGTATGGGGTGAGCAGAAGCTAGCTGCTCTCTTCTGAACAGACCCAAGTGGAGCAGCAAGAAATTCACAGATTCAGGGAGAGCGGGAAGAGTATCTCTCCTGTTTCTTTGCCACTTAGCTTTGACTTTACTGCCCAGAAGGAGACATTTTCGGATGCAGGAAGCAAACAGGAAGTTAGCAGCAGGGAGATTTGTCCTCTACCCAGAGAGTCAAGTGGTTCAGATCAGCCTCATACCTTTTATATGAAAGCAGAATTATCTGTATACACTGCAGCTGGCATTGACTCTCTGTTTACCATCACTCTTCAGCTTCAGAGAAACAGTAAATGACTCCTTGCCTGTACAAAAAACAGGGTTTCATGGGAAGACAAATTTAGCCTTCTGCCTGCTGCATTGCCTCGGCCCTTTGGAATGAGACTGCTAAAAATGCTCGACAGCTTGTTTCCACGGATTTTGTGCTGTGCCCTAAAGTCACATCATAATCATGTAGCTAGCACTGCTGGTGCCTACATGTCCCCATGCTGCAGGCGAGAGCATCCAGATACACTAATGCACTACATGGCACCAATCACCACGTCCCAACAGTGTGTAGGTGACATGAGTGTTGGAGATACTCTGTCCAGACACCTCTCCCGTTCCCATAAGAGCATCACAGCAAGCTGTCAAAACAGCTCACTTGTCAACTGGCAAATGTTAAATAACTGGGTGCAGCCCTGTAAAAGACTTTTAACATCTGCTTCTCTGTCTATATTTGAAATCCCCCATCTTGTTGTTATCGGGAATTATTAATATCCCTTCACTGGTTCCTGACAGTTGGTAGTATGCACCAAGCACTTGTCCAGCTGTGTTTTTGAAACACAATGATAGAAATGTGATATAATATTCTTCCCACCTTGGTTATCCATGCTTTGTGTACCCTTATCTAAGTGGCTTCAACACTTCATACCTTCTGGTTCTCTCGCTGCCGCATGTCAATATTGTCTGCTTATTCTGCAGGGAACATACAGGCTTTATTTGCACAACTGTGAGTACAACAGGGCCCCAAGATTTGGCTGAGGCTTTTGATGGTCGGTGTTCCTCCTGTAGACGAGGCTTGAATTTTAGCATTGCTCTGGACTCAGGCTGAAGGATGCACACACTCATTCAGGCTGGGATTCAAAAGCAACAAACAGCAAGGTGACGGATAGCTACTTCTGGCTTTTGGCACGTAAGCAAAGGAATTAGCAGGCTGTAACCACACAAGTTTATAGAGCCTGGAACAGACTGGCAGGCACTGACGTTTGTGTCAGCTGAAAAAGAAAGCAACAACAAAAAACATGGAACACAGAACAGTAGTACTTCAGAAAGAAAATCTCAGCTATTTGCAGAATGCCATCAGCTGAAATTTCTAAAGACCAGAAGGGCCCATTTTAAAGTGCTCAGCATGCCCAGTCAGGGCCAGGTTTTCAGTTAAGCTCAGTTCCCATGGAGGCAGCTAAACAAGAGCCAGATTTTTAAAAGCACTCAGCATCCAGCTGTTTCCATTGCAAAAATTCTGTCCCGGTTTTTAAACAGAGCTGAGCACCACCCAGCAGGCTGTGTTATTTCAAAAGCTTGCCCTAAGTGACTTCACACTTAGGTGTCATTGTTTCATTGGCTACCTGCCAGAGGATCAGGCCACCTCCATTTCTGTCTTCTTCCACCTTTTCTGAGCCCTGATGTGGTCTGAATAATCTGAACAATCAAACTGTTCTGGGTATTGTACAGAGAGGGAATATCAAGAAATGATGACTACAGCATGATGAGCTTCGCAGTTCCACCATTTGCCATGCGCTTTTGAGCTGCAAGAGCCAACGTTATGCTTTGACCTGCCAATCATGCTGACTCATGTCAAATTATGTCATCTTCCAAATGTCTGAGTTTGGAGGTCTCAACCTATTTTCACAGGCTGATGAAGTCGAGAGTTTCTTTCTCCTGAAGTCTGCAGAAAAGCAGAAAAGACTCCATGATTCAGGGAAGACTGTGTGGCAGGTGATGTAAAACATTATCTGGTTATCAACACTTGCAGAAACTGCAGTCTTCCTTCCATCAGCATGTCAGTGAAGTTTTCTAAGGGCAGGAGTAACCCTTTGCTAGGAGAAGCCAACCTCAGAGGTCCTAAACCATGCACAGCTCTTACTACACTTTCTCTCAAACTTTCTGGGAGCTTGTAGGAAGTGCTCAACGTACAGCCAGCATGGGAAATGGTGGTATCTTCTGCCCTAGTGACTACTGTCTATGGTTCTTGTGTGAGCAGAGGGGTGTAATTCAGAATATAGAATGAATCATGGAAATTCTCAGAAGGTGGTCTGCCAGAAGAACCAGAGTTTCCTTTTATTTCAGTTGTTCTTGATGGGACTTTTGTTTGGGTTTTTGTGTTGGGTTTAGAGGTTTTTCTGTATGGTTATTTGGTTTGGGTTTGGAGTGGGGGGGGTGTTTGTTTGTTTGGGTTTTCTGTTTGTTGGTTTGTTTGCTTGTTTTTGGTGGGAGGTTGTTCTTTTATGTGAAGATCCAGGAGACAGAGAGGGAAGGGCAGAAAACTGAGTTGGTTAAAAAAGCAGCCCGCCACACAGACAGGCTCAGGCTGTGCACTCTTAGGCATGGGTAGCTGAAGACACTTTTCTCCTTTCAGACCAAGTTTAAAATGCTCAAACCAAACAACTTCAAAGAAGAAAAGGCCTGAAGAGCAGGTGCATTTCAGTTTTTTTTTAAAAAGATGCTGTTCATTCCCCTGTTCGAGAGGCATGTATCTCCCCATTTGAAGCTTCTTCCTCTGTCATTCCTTCCTCTCGTTTCGTTGATCCCCCTTCCTGTGTGACCATGTGACACGCAGCCATTTGGTGAGAATCAAGAGAGATACTGGCAGTTTGGGAGCTGTTGTTGCTGCTTATGTATGCAAAGAACATAATTGCTAAGTGCATCATCTGTTGTAATTTGCACATCCACACACAGTATAGATCAGGGCAGTCTTCCCATAAGGATGCAGTGCCTTTTTTTTCTTCTCTGCTTTTCCGGGCAGTAAAATATTAGGTCTCCTGGACCTCCTTGTGCCACAGGCTGAACAAATGCCCTAGGAGGTGATCCCTGCCCCAGACAACTTACACTCTTAATACAGCTGCAGAGAACCAGGGCGTGAAGCAGTATTTCTGTAACTCTCTTGCTTCACACACAGATTTGAAATTACTTGAGAAATAATTTAGGTAGGTCTGCAGCACGTGTGAGAAGTTAGCAATGGCAAACCCAGCATTACAAAAGCACTCTGCAGTCACAGACACACCAAGCAGGAGCTGTGTTGCTCCCAAAGATTATCCGAGCAAGAGGCAACATGGACCAGTCAGTGAATACTGGTTTGCAAAGCAAAAACAGCAGCTGAAAAGCAAAAGTAGCAGCTGTGTAATAATAAGAGGACAAAATATTGAGAAAAAAATAAAGAAATCTAGAGAGAATATCAGAGGGATTTCCAATTGTCTTCCCTGTCAATTGTGTTGATTCTCACAGTCACAGCAATGATTGACTTCTCATGATCTTCTGCAGCAGAAGCCAAGCCAATATGCTCCTTAAAACCTTCCGATGCAGGTCAGACAAAGCTCTCACCTGAAAGTGCAAACTGCATAGGCATATTAGAGACCTCAGAAACCATCCTTGTGCTCCCTGATGACGGGCAAGGGGGCTTGTTGTTATTCCATCTGACTCCCCTAAGTAAATATGCAGTTCATAGTGTGTCTTGAATTCCTTCACCAAGCTGTACTTCTTGCAGAAGATTCGCCGGTTACCGTTTAGGACCTTCAGAGATAAAACCTCAATGTCCAAAGACTTTTTTCCGTCTGTGGCAGACCCCACAGGTGTTTATATTAGAATCCTGCACTCACTGGATTCTGACCATGTTGTCTCAGGGAGCCTCGTCTCCTTCCCTGGTGCCTCGAGTGCTATGTCTCCTTTTAAGCAGAGATTCAGAAGAGAAAATTTCCCCTCAGATTTTAAAACAGCACTGCACCTTGTGTGAACACATGGAGGGCCCGCTGAGCCTCCATCAGTGTTGGAATGCCAGTTCCTTCCCAGCCTAGCTCTTCTGCTTAGTGGAGCAGAGAGAGCTGCATTATTGGATGCTACTTTTGTGCAGCACCACCAGAAATGGGGGAGCTGGGGGCTACCAGTGAGCACCAGCCACTTTCCACACATGTGCTTTCAGGTTATGCTTTACATGTGCGTGCAAAGTGCTCTTTTCCTCCAGCTGCACCACAGGGACGCAGCCCCCAGGCAGAGCCACAGCCACTAGAGGGCATTTGAAGGACATCAGATCAATGGGTGGCAGGTGTCTGGCCAGAGGATGAGCCAGCCATGCCGGCATGTCCCTCTGTGCCAAGCTGTGGCATGCAGCAAGAAGTCTTATCGCAATGCCTTTCTCGTTCTGTCTTTCTGCCGTTGCCCCTGGGCACTCTGAGTTAGTGGTTTGCAGAAAGCATTGCACAGATTCTTCCCAAGGATGAACTGCTGCAAACGGGCAGTAGCTGAGGTGGAGCAATGCTGCTAAACAGATCACTGAATAACTACAACTCTCTTGATTGCACCCTTCAAAATAGCTATGCATGTAGATATTGGACATAGCTTCATTCATCAGTTTTAACCAGCTTCTGCAACCTCCTCATTTAGTTTTTCTTGACATTAAGTCAGAAGTCCATGATTTTCTTACCTTTTGCCATCTACTCTCTCTTAATGGAGAGAGCTGTTCTCAAAGGCCAAACTTTAACAAAAGCATGCACGTACACTTCATATCAACCTCTTTCAAGTCCATTTCAGTAGATGGAGGAATTGACTATGGCCTTCTGTATTCCACATGAAGGCCAGGGCCTTCAAAACAAAATATTTGCAGCGACTTCATCACCATATAACTGTCTGCCATCCAAAGGTAATGCCTGACACAGACTATATGAAGCCTTTCAGTCAAGCTTAAAAAACTCCCTCAATGATCCTCTTTACTTCCTCCTTTTAAATTTTTTTTTCCAAGAAATTAGCTGTACAGAAACAGCATGGGAATACATGCACTTGCACAGTGACTTTCTGCACAGATGAGTTTCCATGGGAAAGTTTGCATTGAAGAGCTCCAGGCTGGTATTTCTGGCAGCTGCTCCATGTGTGTTGGAGAAAAGGGATAGGCAGGAGAAGGGTGAGCTTCCACTTGCAGTGGGCCAAGAAATACCAGAACAAGATTGCCTTGGTCAGTTCTTGTCTATTGTCAGGTTTTTTTATAGTCTAAAAATGACCAAGTGCTGCCTCAGTTATCTCCACATCAAATTGCTTGGCAAAACTTCAGATGCTCAGGAGTGGCCTTCTGGAAATGAGCAGGAGTCTTGGAGAGTTGAGACAGAAAACCTAATGCTTTCCACAGACTTGAGAGAAAGGATGCCAAGCCAGCTTCGAGTAAGACCAGTCAAAGGCTACAAAAGCAAAAAGGGAAACAGTCTGTCTGTCCCTCAGACATTCGCAGGTTGAGTCAGATGGACTTGTGGAGGGGATTGGGAGCCCTTTGGGCACAGGTCCAGAGACTCAACCCCCTGGCTGTCACAGCAACACAACACCTTGACTCATCACTATGTGCCAGAATACAGCTGCTGTGGGGTGGGAGTGGGAGTGATAGGCTTGATTTAGCTCAGGACACGCATGTTTGAGGTGATATGAGCACCTGTCTGCTCTTGGAAGCGATCCTGGTGGACGTGTGATATAGCATTGGTGCTCTTGTGCTTCTCACTGGGGTTGCTACACCACTCTTCTGCTTCCAGGAGCTTGGATTGAGCACATCAAGCTTTACAGTCAAGAGAGGCACTTTTATACAAAGTCATGCCTCAAATCTCACTGGTAGCTCAGGAGGCAGCACTGGGATTATTTTTATGCCAGTGGCAGGGACAAGAGATGTTTCTTTGGGCACAGTAGCAGACCTGTGGGTAGAGCTCAAGAGCTTGATAATGTTATTCTGAGTCCAGCATCCAGCTTTTTACATAACAAGTCAGGTTTTACAGACCTTGAGCTACCTGTCTCCACTCATGAATTAAGACCCAGCAAACCACAAACTGAGCTAATTGGTATATTTTTCCCTTAAGAAGAGAATTAGAAAGCACATTTGTACTGGGAATTGCAAATGATACATTCTGCCTGAAGGAAAACAGATTACCACTCCAGCAAGAAAACTCACATCCCCAGGGTTCTGGAAGCAACTCATGTTGACTCTCTTGTTTTAGTCTGTTGGGGATTTGAGATGAATGATTTGAGGCAGGACCAATGGGGAAAATTCTTTCCTTGCATTCTCTTTCTCTTTTACATGACTGTCACACAACAAGTGATGAACGGGCTTCCTCAGAGTCATTATGGTAAATGCAGATTACATTTCATACACAACAGACAGTTGCTGCAAATCTTGACTGGTACATTCCATAATGATATACTGGTTTCAGGGAGGCCTTAGATGCCATTGCTGATCAATAAGTAATAGATTATATTTTTTTCCTTCCATGGCATGACATGCAGTTTGAAAGGAGGACTGAATTAAATAAAGTAAATAAATAAACTTCCTGGAATGAACAGAAAGCACTGTAGTTAGGCAATTAAAACTCCCTCATGCTGCTGGTTTCAGGACAAATTTGTCATCTTAGGCTACTTTAGTGACACACAGGTGGGAGAAGAGTAGTGTGATACCATAATACTGCCGACCACAAGAATGTGGTATTTTCCATGGACTGCCGTGCAAATTCTGGAATCCACCTTTGAAAGCGGTCTGATCTAGATCTTGCACAAGCTGGGGCTATTGCAAAGATGATCCAGAGGTTGTCTGAGGAGACAGTTCACACATGTCCAGTCTTAGACACCAAGAAAGGACATGAGCTTCACAGATCACATTTCAACAGTGGCTTTACCAGTTGTCAAGGCTGCACAAGTACTGGATTTTAAAGTTGAAATTAGATGTGGAACCCTAAAATACCAATACTATGGAATCTTGGTTTCTGGTATGTGAGTCTTATGTGATGTGGACAACACTGACATGTCCTAGTGAAGTCAGCATGAAGAGGTTATTTTTGCAACATCAGAGAGGAAAGAACAAAGTAGAAACATACTTTCAGTGTTAGGTGCGAAGAAATCCCGTATTAAAAAGGTGTGTTTGTTCTCTTATATTAATACAATAATACAAGTTCTGGGATAGAGAACTTTCATACAAAAACAGTGTAAGAACAGGTTCTTCAGGAGTGAATTTTGTATATCAAATTTTAGTGTTCTGCAGAAATTGAATAAGTTATCATTATTGCTGTGGAGTTATGGCAAAATAAATCTCCTGGATGTATAGAAATGATAGTTCTTAGGATTACATCAGGAGTACATCAGGACAAATAAAGGCTGAAGGTGAACTTTGGTCAGACACTACATATAAAATAAGCGTACTGTACACAGACTTCTGAATAAACACATACAAGCTTGAGCAATTTCTTAAGACAGCCAAAACATCTTGCTGACCTGTATTTGCAGGGAAGGCTATTCTCCTTATGGCATAAAAAAAGGTTCAGTGATGGGCACATATCGAAGTACTTATCAGTATTTGTGTATTTGTCCTAAATCACGTACTAGTACTAGTTGAGATGCCTGTATGGGGGTACCTCACAATTTTAAAAATTAAGCAAAAATTAACATTCTTAATTTTTTTTTCCTTTGGTGGTAATATATGGTGTCATAAGATAATAATGAGTTCTACTATGTAGGCTTTGAGAATCGAAATATAACATGTAGCCCTGAACTTTGTCCTCTTCCTGGTAGAAACACAGGGCAGTTTTTGGAGGTGTTTCTATTTGCTGACAAAATATCTAGTTTCCTGTGTGTAGATGTATTAGCTACTTGTAGATTTTAAAACATATGCTAAGCAGCTGTAACTATGTAGGACTAATGCCACATCAAAACCCTTAGCCTTCTCCCTTCTCCTCATTCAGACTGCTAGAAGAAGCAGCTGTGCTCTACTTTTTGTGCAGCCAAGGGTCTCTCAGGAGACACATCTGGTTGAGTAAGGAGTGTGCCTCAAGAAGGCACAAAAACATGAAGTGTAGGGCAGCTACTGACTTTGATGGGCTTCCTCTTGTTATTTCCTCCTAATCTCGTCTCTCAAACTAGTATTTGGAGTGGGTAAGCAACTTTATGTGCGGATTTTTGTGCCTCTCAAAAAGAGAGTTAATTACACACAATAATGTTTTTGGCTGGGCAATGGGACAAGGTCTCAGTTACACTTTGGCCACTACGTATTTTCAATATGGTAATCAAAAGAATCTCTCTGTAAAGGATAAATTGACAACGAAGTATCTTACTGAGAAGAGCGCTGTTTTTCTATATCTCCCTCATAAAAACAAATAGTAGTTAATAACATTAATTGAGCAGATTCTAGTGCAGCTGGCCAAGGAAAGTATTTGTCTTATGCTGAACACCTTCTGTTGCACTCTGCAAACACAAGCTGCTAGAATGACCTCAGCACTTCTTTTGCTTTTATTCAAAATCATCAAGATGTTTATGATTCAGTTTCCTCCCTATCTCAGCAGTAAATACCTACATGGCAAAGGCCTGTAAATCTGCCATTCAAGCAGCAAAACCAACAACATGCCAATCCAATAAATGACTCCCTCACAGTGTTTTCATTATACAAAGAAGACTTTTTCTGTGCTCTGTCCAAGAACACCATCCTGCAAAGTTTGCTTTATAATAAACAAGGGAGGTCCAGCAGAGATGGGCAGCAGATCAGAGGAAAGAGAATGTCATGTAGACTAAAGCAGGGTGAAAAAGAAATGAAGGCATAATTATTGTTGAGCATGATTCTGTTAAATTCACTTTCCTACACAGATTACTTTTTTTTTTTTGAAGTGGCCTTTTGTGGCTGTATTCATTAATACCTGGATACTTAGCAGTGCTGTGAATGGTTTGCTAGTCTTTCCTGCTTTCTGAGTAAGAAAATGAATTATTTCCCTGTATTTTTTGGTGTTGATCAACTAGTAAGGGATAATCAACCAATAGGCAGTTGAAGCAAATGCTTTGCAGGCAAATCATGAATTTATATACGGCTATAAAGTGTATTTCAAAATCTTACGAACAAAACAATCTGTCAGAATGTAAACTAGTGCGTTCATCGTTTACGAACTGAAGAGAAGACTGCTTCAAACTCACTGAGTGGTTTGCTCATTATAATTTGTTCGACTTCAAAGTATGTGATAAAGTAGTGAGGAAAACAATTTTGAAATGTGTCTCTCAATGTCTGATGCCTCATTTCTACATCTGCTGATTAATAAATGCAGAAGAAAGATGGTTTTAAAAAATAATTTTGTTTCACTATTGCTACTTGGCTTTTGAGAGCTAGCGTAGATTTGATCAGCATTTTTGTTTCCCTATAAAGGTAGATTTTCAACATTTCTTTATTATTTAGGAATAAAGATAAAACACCTGCAAACAAAAAACCCTCAAGAAACTCAAACCAATCCCCCCCAAAAACACAGCCCCCCAAAAACACAACAAAAAACCTCCACAATACCCAAACCAAACGGGCCCCCCCCCCAAAACCCAGCATATACATAAAAAATCCAAACAAAAAAACAAAGAAAGGCAAAGAAAAGGCCCAGAAATCAAAAGCTACAATCAGATTGGCTCAAACATTTTATGTCCTTAAGGACTTGACTGTCTTCCATATCTCTGGGCTCAGCCTGTTGCACAGGCATCCCTGCATTTTTCTCCTTCAGAATAAAAGCCATTTTCAGTTGTGGCAGGAAGTTATATAAACCATTTTTTTACCTAACTCAGGAGAAATAAGAGGAGGAAGAGGAAAAAAACAACCAGGATGATTTTATCTGTTTGTTGGATTTCTCTCTATAGATGGCTAGATTTTAAAAAACAGAGACTCTTGCTTCAGTAGGTATGTTTTAGAGCTGATGCCAGGAAGGGAATAAAAGTGGTGAGACAGAGAAATGGAGAGAAGGTCAGAGCCACTCCTCTTCAGCAGAAAAATGTTGAAAGAGAACAAAGGGGGAGGACGAGCAGAGAAGAGCTATGTGAGCCTCGGAACAAGAGGGAATGGCAGAAGTCTTGGAAACAAGAAAAACAGAATTCAACCCTTTCTGCGCAGAAAGTAATGTTAAAAGGAACAATCAGCTGAGGAAGCTGAAACCTGGAGTTCTTGAGAGAAGGTTCAGTGTTGGAAGTGTAAGAAGAGGGGGAAAAAAGAGAGAAAAACCTCAAACCCAAGGAAAGCCGAAGCACTGCAGGAAGACAGAAGGAAGAGGTCAGCTGTCTCTGTTCTTCTGCACAGCAGTAGCGAGGGCTCAGCGCACATGTGCATCTGCAAAAGGAGAAGGGCAGAGCAGTGCACAGTGTGACTGCACTGCAGCTCACTAAAAAGAGCAGTTTCCACAAGATAGAGAAAAAGACACACACCAGAGTGATTTAGCTACCAGCTGTGCTTACTATTTTTTTAATGGGTTTTGCCCTTGTGTTGTACAAACAAGCCTAATTTTGAACAGGATATTGTCCTTTCATTGCTTTCCCCTGTAGCTGATGTTCTTGTCAGCATCTTCTGCCCTAAAATACAGACCACACTGTAATGATGCTGCAGTGCACTAACTTTCAGGGACAGCAGGAAGAACATCCCTTTGATGACTGTGAGGCCTCTACTGCAAGAGTAGGAAAAAAAGCCTTCAAAAAAGGATGGCCTGGCTGCTCCTTGTTAAGGTATTTAGTATGTTTTGTCAAGAAACACTGCAAAATCACAAAGTAACCCATGGGCAAAGCACAAGGCCCAAGGAACAATGGGAAGCCAGGGTGACTGATTTTTTCTAGCTTCAAACTACCTTGTTGATTGCAGCATGGTAATAATAGTGCTTTGCAGGCAGCTGTGCTCCTTCGTAATGCACTGTGTGGGAACAAGGGGACATTAAGGAACACAGAGCTGGTGCCCACCTTCCTCTCCGGCAGGATGTGGCCCCAGAGAGAGGCAGTGCTTCCCAAGGCAGGAATAAGCACCATCTCCATTTTCTTTATTGCAGATTGAAACTGATCGAAAGATCAGTTCTAAAAAAAAATGAAAAATGGCAGATTTTTAAAAGCCTGCATCCCAGCTGTATGAAAATATCCTAACAAAGTCACAGTAACAGCTTGCTCCTGCCTTTTTTGTGTCTACCTATAAACTCCAATACCCTGCTATGTCACAGGACTTAGAAAACTATTTCTGCAGACCTGATTTAAGAGCTGTCTGTGGAAAGATTATCTAAGATGTCTATCTCAGATACCTGGAAAACTTTAAGACACTTTTATGGCAGAGAGCTGTAATTATCTAATACGCCAAGAATATGATTCAATTACACATCTATTGCAGAAGCAGAGCCAAAAATACCCGCAACAAACTGTGCAAGTCTTTGCATTTCTGTAACTGCAGAAAACTGCGGAGTCCAGTAACCCTGCCAAGGTGTTAGCCATCAGGAATTTTATTCAGCGTGCTGTGTCTGTTCCCCACAGCCTTGCACTACAAAGGAGGTCAGGACAGGGATTCCTTCAGGCATGTGGTGGAGCTGTGTGTATCAAAGACAATACTGAAAATGTGGCTTGAAGCAAGAGTAAAATGTGGTATCTTTACAGAAGTGCTATTTTGCAGAAATTCTGCCTTCCTTAACTAGTCTTGCTGAATAGCCAGCCAGCCAACCCACCACAAAATAGGAGAGGGGAGGTGCATCTAACACAGAACAGGCATGGATTTGCCCTCTGAGGCTACCCCGGTCAGCCGGGCTGTGGGAGCACAGCACCGCAAGCAGAGGGGGCAATAGCAACCTCAGTCAAGTGGGCAGCCTGAGTAATGCCAGGTGAGTTCTATGGAGAGCCTGCTGCTCTTTATCCTGGAGCCTTAAGTCAGCAGCCCAGGAATGCACTTTCTCACAAAATGTGTAAGCCTGTGTGTGTGCATTCCAGGAGGACCTTGGAAAGAGGGCATGACTTCTGGTGCCAGTGCTGTTGATTTAGCTGTCTGTCCCAGACCAAGGCAGGCGAGAATTTTTTCAGATAGGTATGATGATCCTCAACATTGTCTTATTGCAACTCAATTAAAATCCTGCTGTCCTATTAGCCCTTTTTTACGTAGGCTTTCCTCGAGCAGATTCCCAAACACTAAGCAAAATGGACTTCAGGATCTAACTCAGGGAATTTATTTTCTCCCATCACAACAGGAGAGAATGTTTTGTTCTGCTCTAAGAATCTGAAAAAGATTTGTAAAGTACATCCACAGAAGAAGTTTCCTCTGGAACCCTCATTTCCTGGCTGCCGTAGGCCTGTCACATTTCTACTGATTCATTGTTCAGCTTCAGGAAACAAAACAGCTCTCAGTCCCTCTGCTGAAGTTTGCTCCTTTTGTATCATAGCCTGTGATAAAATCCTAACTGCACTGTCTTGGATATTCACTGCGTCCTTGTTAAACAAGAGGGAATGCTTGATGCATAAATTATCCTGTGCTTAATTTTGCATGTTGTATCATTTTAGAGCATTTAGAAATGCTGGACTTAGCCAACATTTATCTTCACAGCTGTGACAGTTTCAGTCTCAGTGACTTGCTTGCTAAGGATACGACACTGAGTTTCCATTGTAAGCAATGCTCACAGTGTCTGAGTGACAACAGAAAACTTTAAGGCGTAAACTCTCTCACCAAGAAGCATTCACCTTTCTGCAGAGAACAGGCTTGTACCTCAAGTTCTGCTCAAATCCTGCACTGGCCTTAAATACTGTGAAGAGATTCCACCTCTCCAGTCCACAAGCAAAGCCAAGGAGCATGACAGTCACCCATTCACTCAGCAGTCACACAGTTTGCTGTTTCCGAATGTGTCTTTCCCTCTACCTTGACCTCACCTGGTTTTGCAGGCTCCCAAAACAGTACACCAGGAGAGAGAATCTTTTTCAAACCTGCTTGCTACAGTGGCCTGTGCCTCCAACACCAACCAGTGCACTTCAGTATACTGAACTGGAGTCAGCTGCAGCAGGCATGAACAGAATCAAGCCCTGGTGAGTTTTAGGTCAGCTGCAAGAGTGCAGGCAGTCCTGCCCACTGCAAAAGTACAACCATTCCCTCAGGCCAGGATAGGAAGCCTTCACCTCACCTTAGCTAACCTTAACAAATGCTCACTATCATGTATTCTTATATAAATTCATGGAGACAAGCAGTTGACTTCAGTTCCTGAAACAAAATTGTCCGGATAGAGCCATACTTGGAAGTAAATTAAAAAACCTATTAAAAAATCTTGTTCTGTTTTCCACAAGCAGCAGAAACTCCCTCGTTGGCTAAAGGACATCACGTTAAACAGAGAAGAGATGTTGGAAATAACCACGCTTTTTCTTGGATATACCAACAAAAGACGATAGCCTCATGGTTCCCCTAGCATCTGTATTATATGTTGTACTGTGAAACAATCCACTTATACTTTACTCCTCATCTGTCAGTAGTGAAAGTGCTTTCAAGAAGGTAATAAACCACTCATTCAAGATTTGATGATTGAAGATACCCCTGGACATGCTCAAGACAAAACAGAACCCAACAATCTCTTTAGGGAAGAGAACCAGCAAGCAAGCTCTGTGTGTAAACAAAACTCTCCCCACAAGAAAACGTGATGATCATCATGACAGATTTGGTGTCTTAAATGGACAGTGAGACTTGGTCAGGGTGTGCGAGCTTAAGGGAGAAGGAGTGAGGCACATGCTTCAGAGCTCTGCAGTTTTCTTCAAGTCGTGAAAGAATTCCCCTCTCACCCTCATTTTCATCCTCTTTCCAGATCAACGCCACAACTCAAGGTGTAGTAGCAACTGGAATTTTTTCCATTGAAGAATTCCAGGAAAAGGATCGTACCTGAAAATGACCACTTCATTACTTGTGAACTGAAGCAGCTGAGAAATGCTTTGAGAAAGGACATCCCAAGGTTAAAAAGAAGGAAATGGTTCTTCACCTGCTGTTGAGCGTTACATCTCTCCCATGATTAAACTTGCAATATCTGGTCTCTCTGCCTCTCTGTGATTGCTTCCATCTGTGCAATTGTGTTGGGGTCACTACCCTAAAATCTGCAGCTGTCCTCAACCTTTCCCTTGCATATGCATTTGTCACATCAACAGTTTTCCACCTGAAGGGTCTGTTGGCAGCTGGAGAGTCTCTGTGAGAGTATTTGAACACCTGCCCTGAAACAGCCATTTCTGAATTTCACTGGGGAAAAGCCACTAACTGGTTAATTCCTGCTCCCTATTAACCAGTGATGGGGACTTACAATGCCCCAGCACACATTTCCCAAAACACTGTTTTGCATCTAACATGGTAAGCATCTAAATCTAGCTCCTGGTCTGAGCAGTACTTGAGAAAAAAGCTCTGTCACACAAGTCCACTCTTGAAGATTGAGGTGATATCTACAGCACAGATACCTACAGCACAGATATCCCCATGGCTATTAACCTCTGCTTCAGCCTGCTCTGGGAGAGCCAGCCCATGACCATACAGTTACACAAGTGTCAGCCAAGGGTAAACATATCCCTGAAGTCTGGATCTTAACAATGATACCACTCAGCTTCCTTTGAACTGGCGTCCCATTAAAAGTGTTGAGTACTTTTATCCACAACAGCAGTCACAGAAAAGCCATGCTTCTGCAGCCATGAAGAGGATATACTTACACAAAAAATGGGACAGGGAAAAAGATAAATCTGTTGTTTTTACCTGACAGGCATAGCTCATCTCCTGGATAGGTCACCTGGGCAATGGACTGGTACGTTATGTCTGCAGAACTGTTGAGAGACCTTGTGCTTATATAGAATCATAGAATCATCTAGGCTGGGGGAAAAACCCTACTCTGGGGCAGGAGATTCATCTAGTCCAGCCAATAATATTGTCTTCTTCAGTTTAATGAGAGCTGAGGTAATTGAAAATCCCATCACAAATTCCTTCATATGCCTTACTATTAGGAGCTTTTTACATTTCCTTTCTTCTTTCTCTGCTATCAGTGATTATGTGATATGTTGGTAGCCTTCAGCAGTGTGCGCTCATATTCAATCCCTTGAATCCACGGATTGTACCTCTGAGAAATAGCATCACAGCACCAAACCCACATGCCAGCTGGGTTCCTCACTGTGTTGAGAGCAGGGAGGCAGAGCAGACCTCTGCACAGCTGGGGCAGCTAGAGTCTGTCTGCCACACCTGCCTTGTTCTTCTCTGCAGCCACAGGGCTAGTCCACCACTGGTGGAGCCCTTGGGCTTGTTCTGGGGCTTTTCCACATGCAGAAGAGTTACAGCACTGAACTCCAGCCTTTTATTTACAAGCTTTCTATGAAATGTGACTGGTGAGTCGACCCGGCCTGGATGCCAGGTACCCACCAAACTGCTCTATTACTGCCTTTGTCAGCTGGACACAGAAAGGGGACGAAATAAAATGGAAAACAATTCATAGGTCAAGATAAGACAGTTTACTAAAGCAAAAGTAAAATAGTGCTTACTCAAACAAAGGAAAAAACTCCATGATTTTATTCTGTACTTCCCATCAACAGTGGACCACTTCCCAGGGAGCAGGGCTGCAGCACGCGT
>VZTD01001779.1:0-136957 GCA_013397725.1 Rhagologus leucostigma
CAGAGACAGAGTCAGACAGATCCGCGGGGTGGGCCAACTGCTTCTCCCTCCCGGCCAACACCGGGAAGGCGCAGGGAGAAGGGCATTCTTCCCCGCTCCGCCGTTCCCGGGGCGCGGGGGGGGTGGCGAGGCCGGCACCGCCGGCTCCCCGTCGCTCTCCGGGGCCAGCAGGTCCCCGGCCAGCTGCTAATCATCCTAGAGTAGCTGGCTAGAGAGCCGAACGCTCTCCGGGGAGGACCCAGCCTCCCTAGCAGCGACCTGGGGCGGGAGGGGAGGCTCAGGCGCTGTTCTAAACCCGAGCACCTCCTCCTCTTCCCCTTCAGACCGCTCGGAGCAATCTCCGAGAGAGCTGAACGAGCCAACAGGACTAGCAGCACCAGAGGAACTCTCACAGCTTTGAATNGCCATAGCACAAAGCCTAGCTGAGCCAGGGGAAGGGGTTTTACTTGACCAAGACTTACGAGCCTGCAGCGTCCCCGTACGGGCCACCAGATGTCGTACTCAGACACGGAAGAACCACACAGACCCAGCTCAGTCAGGTAGAGGCCGAGACCCTCAAAAGAGAGGGCTCATTGTTTATTTCACATCATATAAATCTGCTTCTAGGAATGACCATGGATTGGAGGATGAAGTTACCACCTCTCCAACCACACTGGTCAAAGGAAAAGACCATCAAACTTTCTCTGCCTCAGGAGAAAGAATGAAAACAAAAGAGAACGTTAGGTAAACATAACTTATGTTTACAGAAAGTGCATGAGAACTTAACTGTATTTACAGAAAGTGTGTGAGAACTCCATCACAGAAATGAAAACATCAAAAGACTGCAAAACTCAGGGCGACAGGGGGGATGTCCAGCAGCTGTGTGTATCCACCTCTTAATTGCTGTATTCTTTGTCCAAGCTAGAGAGTTGCTCATGGGAGTTGTGTGAGATGTTAATAGTCCTCTTATGTGTGACAGTTACTGTAAATGATCTTTAAAGCCTTCAAGCACAGGAAGATAAATAGGGGAGTGCTCATAAGCTGGATGTTGCTGTGTTACACTAGAGCTCTATAGCTTAAACTGAACCTTGTGCTTTCCTTCCATCACTCCCATCAGATTAGTTGTACTCCAAGATACAGAAGACAGGGGCAACAGCTCAGGGGCATCATCACTGTGCAGTGCTGGACTCCCCACTACACAGAGAGACATGGATGTGCTGGAGAGAGTCCAGCAAAGGTCTAGTCAAGTTATGGAGAGCTTGAGTGAGCTGAGTCTGTTCACCCTGGGAAGAGCCATCTCAGGGGGATCATGCCCACATGTAAAAATTCCTGACTGGGTAAATGGTGGCGACTTCCTGGTGGTATCCAGTGGAAGGACAAGTGGCCATGGGCACAAATGAGATATAGGAAATTCCTATGTTTAAATAAATATTTAAAAAGTGTTGGGTTGGGTTTTTTTTTTCCTGTCATAGCAGTAAAACACTAGAACAGATTCAAACATCTGCCTCTTGAAGTGTTCCAAATTTACTAGAAATTGTTCTTGCCCTTTCTCCCTGGGGTTGGGGGTGGAGCCTGCAGGGGCAGTGAGGCAGCCAAGGCAGTGCTGTCACTGTGTGACCATGTTCATGATGTGCTGGTGCAGGCAGCAGCTCTGCAGTTGCTGTCAGTGCTCTCCACTTGCACAGTGAGACCAGTGCTGGCCCTCACCAACAACCATGTCTTGACCTCTCTCCCTGCCACTGTCTGAGTGTGCAGAATACATGAGGTGAGGAGGTTTTATCTCTGTGGCAGAAGAAAAAAAGCCACGTATGAAAAATGAAGAAGAGGGGATTTAGAGACAGATGGAATTGCTATTAATCTAATTAGTAGTTCTGTATCTGAAAATAGTTAATGCTAGGTGTTTCAGAAGCAGCATCTCAGTCTAATTTAAAATCAGATATGATGAAGTTGCCTTATTTTTCAGGAGGTAAACTGTGGGAGAACTTCTAAATACAAAATACAAAAATCTGGTGACTGCTGGGTCAATATTGTCTCTTTAAGACTGTGATAAGGATAGCCTGGCATATCACATGGATTCCCCATTACTGGTGGTGCCTCTTAGTGCTACTTTACTGACTCTTCGTGCAAGGAGGAGTTTACCCAAGGTCCCTGCAAACCCTTGTATGCTCTTCCATGAAGGTGGATGCTGATGGGAACTGCCAGGATGCACCTGCAGCTGCCGTGACTTCCATGCCCAGGAGCTAAAGGAAGTGAACAAGGAGTACAGCAGCCATGGCACAAAAGGCAGCAGTGTGTGATCCTGCAGAGCTGAATGCTCACCCAGAGCATTCAGGGGAAAGGCAGTGCTTGGATTTGGCACTCCTCTCATCCCCAGGAGCTGTGCCCGTGCCATCCAGGGTAAGTCAGCAGAGGGCAGCCCTTTAACGCTAGGACTTTGCAGCCTAAGGACCAGTTTCTTGCTGCACTGCTGAGCATACTCCCATCACAGGCCTGGAGAAGCCAACAAGTGGCTTCTTAATGGCAGTGCCATTGACAGCTCTAGCGATGGGTGGCAGGGCATATGGCTCCAGGGAGGAACAGGAGGAACAGCCATAGCTGTGGTGTCTTGTCGCTGTTGTACGGGCACGGAGAGAAACGAGGCAGGCAGGATCCAGGGAAAGCGGAATTAATTATTTATTTACAGACCAGTTTATATTCTCTAGGTCGTTTGAATGGCATCAGGTGATTGGTCCCTTGACCATCCACCTCTCAGGATGATTGGCTAAATCCTACAACACCCATTTCAAAACAATTCTGCAACTAAACATAACAATAATGCAAAACATTGTACAGGTGCAAGATAGAGGAATTATTTACAAAAACCCGTAGCAGCGTTTTTCATAGCTTTCGTGAGAAACACAGAGCTCTCACAGAATGCTGCAGAAAACTGGAAAATTTCTCTGCTGAAGCTTTTCAGTGTCCACAGTGTCTGACCAGCTGCTCTTGCCATACCTAGTCTTGCATAGTGTTTGTATCTCCTGAGGTTTCTCAGATTTCCCCTGAGCACACCAGCAGTGCTGGCTGGCCACGTGTGCAGCTGAGGAGTGACGTCTGATCAAGATACCCAAGTAGTTCATTTGTCCCTTGCTTTGGCAGGAGGCATGAGCCGCACAAAAATTGTTGCTTAAGGAGTTCTTCATGTGTGGACCTGGGGCAGTCTGTGTCTTGGCTTTGCTATCAAGAGAGGTGAGTGTGCAGATGTCATTCTAAGGCCACTTTCTGGTTTTTTGGGGTTTTTCTTTTAAATTTTGAAGTACTTGAAATACATTCAAACATCATAGCTGTATCTCACAAGAATTTTGAAGCTGGGAAATGGAAGATGTAATGGCATTCATAATCCTCCTCCTGCCCAGCAAAAAAAGCACATCTGGATATGGGTAACTGAGTCTGGCAGATTCCCTGCAGGAATGCAGGACCCTCTCCAATGCAGTGAAGCACTTGGTTAATCACGTGCTTAAATTTACCACATAGGTAAGTGTTTTTCTGGGACAGGCTCATGTGCAGGTGATAAAAAGGCCCATAGATAACCAGTGAAAGCAGTGAAAAATGGGATTATTGGCTGATAATATTAAGTGCCTTTTATCTTGGATGGCTTGAGAAATTAAATCCTAAACCTGCCACTAACCCTTTAGCACCTTTGGGAGGTTTGCAGAGCCGGTCCAGGGGTCTCCCATATATGGTTCCAGACCTTATGTCAGCGTCAGCTGCACTGACAGGTATTTGTCAAAAAAAAAAGAGATTCTTCCTTAGTGCATCTTCTGTGCTATAGTGCTACTGGTAAGTGGGAAGGATACCACTATCATAAGACGATGTCCTCTGCAAATTTTCTGTTCCTGTAGTCTGTGCTGTACAGCAGAGCTGGGGAGGAGGTGTGGCAGGAGAGCTGTTTTGCCCAGGTTGCCTACACGTTCCAGTGTGTATCCTCACTGGGAACTACAAGCTGCTGCTGCTGCTGCTCACCCTCTGATCAGTCAGGCAGGTGTGGGATCAAAATGACATTGGGGACTTCAAGGCTGTAGTTTCAACAAAGAGACAAGAGGTGAAAATGTTAGCACATTTGTGTCTGTGAGTTCCCCGTGGCAGACTGAGTTGGAGAAAGTTTGGTTATCTGAGGCAGTGCAACTCCTCAGCACTTCTAGAATGCCCCTATGTGTCTTTGGGTGCATTTCTTATGCTCGTAAACCTTTACTGGCCTTTCTTCCCTGTGAAAAAGGAGATTAAAACTACAGTCCTTGCAGCCGTGGGTTTGTCTGTCACAGCAGTGCCGTGGCTGCTGTTGTCTTGCCTTAACACTTCCTGTGCTTGAGACTCTTACTCTGATGTTTAGTCTGCCCGAGTCACAGCTTTCTGCAGGTTGTTTTCATGTGATGTGTCCTTCCCTTTGCTTTTATTTTCCTTTTCATGATTTGCTTTAAAAAACAGCCTCACTGTTCACTGATCTTCCCTGGCTGCTGAGCTCAGGTCAGTGGGATGCTGATGGGCAGCTCTTTGGGTGCTGGCACTGAATCAGGCTCGTAATCTTAGTAGGAACCTTTTGCTTCTGTCTGGATCAAAAATGGAGTGTGTGCTTTAGGGAGGGTTTTATTTCTTGTCAAGGGACCGTCACTGCACTCTCCTGCCCGGACAAACACTCTGGTTCTCAGAGCTGTTCCTAATGTGGCAAACGGAAGGCAGAAATGGCTCTGCCACAGGTGTTGACCCCGGTCATTGGTGTGGGCTCTCCTGCAGTGCCCAACCCCTTCTGAGGAACCACGGGGGCCAGGGGCTCTCCCCAGCATCCAGGATGAACAGGTCTACCCTCACTCTGTGACAAGGATCGTTGTGTTACCCGTCCTTTTGTGGCCAGGTGAAGGAGACCTAATAATTTTATTTGCCAGTTCAGTGCAGGGGCGTCACTGGAGCTGTGCTGTAAGGATTTGAAATGGTTGATAAAAACTCTGCAAGAAGGTTCATGGGTGTGGGGATAAGGAAGTGAACCTCACTGGGCTGCTACTGGAATTGTGCATTACAGTGCTTTTCATTTAATTTAGGTTTGGAAAAGCTTCATATTTGTGAGAATGCAAGTTCTTTAACTCGTCAACTTTTTCTTTTTCTGTCCCACATGTAATAGATATTTGATAATTAACAATAAAATTTCAGATTTGTTTTGCCTCTGGTGTAAAAAATCAGAGCAATGTTTCATATTAAATGGTGACTGCTGCCCCTTCAATGAATTGCTAAAAAGCAGAACAATAACTGGCTTGCATGCTTTAGGAGTCACAAATAACATTTTGAATGGCTTGGATCATAATGGCTGTATTCATTACCCCTTTACAGATTGGCTCTCATAATCAAGACTATTTCTCTATATGTTGTGTGACTTATGGCGTGCCTATAATTCCAGTGAGATCCTTGTAGGTAGTATTTAATCAGTCATATGGCACAATGTGTGTAAATTCCTCAAGCGTATGACTATATGGCAACTCTATTCAATTCAGTGTCTTGCTGTGAAGACAAAACACATAAAATAAGTAAAAAAAAAATTAAAAGGCTTTGTCGCTGTTGTACCCAGGACATAGAGAAATGAGCCAGGCAGAATTCAGGGAAAGTGATTTATTTATTAATATATGGATGGGTTTTTATCCCCTATTTCGCTAGGATTGCAAGAGATCATTGGTTCTTTAACCCACCCCCTCTCAGAATGATTGGTGAAGGCTATTTGAAAATATTTCTCACAGACAACCATAACAATCCTTTGGTAAAAAACACCAGGTGCAAGATAGAGAATTAGTTTACAAAAACCCGTATCAGTGTTTTTCATAGCTTTCGTGAGAAACACAGCTCTCACAGAATGCTGCAGAAAACTGGAAAATTTCTCTGCTGAAGCTTTTCAGTGTCCACAAGGCTTTAATGAACAAAGCAAAGGCTCTCTATTGTAATTTCAAAATCACCATTCCTAAAAGAAGTGCACAATGATGAAGTACTGAGGAGTAGGAATTGAGTCCTAAGGAACCTTCTTTTCATATTCCTACTTCTCGGTTTTGCAGCTGGGCAAGCAAATGTGATCATAGCCTCTGTAATCAAAGCACTTTCCTATAGAAAACTCTATAGGTTGGATATTTTCTCATTTACCCCCAGCTGGCAGCACAGCTGCACACAGCTGTTCCATCCCTTCCCCCTAGTGGGATGTGGGGGGAGAATCAGAACGGTATAAGTGAGGAAACTAAAGACAGTTTAATGGGTAAAGCAAAAGTCACTCACACAGGCAAAGCAAAACAAGGATTTAATTCACAACTTCCCGGGGCAGACAGGTGTTCAGGCATCCCCAGGACAGCAGAGCTCTGTCACGAGTAATGGTGACTTGGGAAGACAGTCTGAATGTCCATACTTCCTTCTTCTGACCCAGCTTTATACCAGTCGTCTGATGCCATATGGTGTGGGATGTCCCTTGAGTCAGTTGGGGTGAGCTAATCTGGCTGTGTCCCCTCCCAACTCCTTGTTGCACCCCAGCACTTTTTGGGTGGGGTGAGGAACAGAAAAGCTCTTGCCTTGATTCTGTGTCAACGCTGCTCAGCGCTAAGGAAAACATCCCTAATTATCACCACGGTTTCCAGCACAAATCCAAAACACAGCCTGCTACCGTGGAGAAAAATAACTTCAACGCAGCACAGAGATGCTCAGTAGAAAGGTCTTGTCCTGGATCCAGCTTAGCCTTACAGGAACATCTGGTACAGCAGGGAGATCACCAGCCCAAGCGGCCCCGTGCCCCATTCGGCACCGAGTAATGTTGTTCTCCGCCGGGTAATGTTTTTCTAAATGTCCAGCTCCTTCAGCCAGAGGCTGCCGCTCTCGGGTGAGCCCCGGCACGCCGTGCCCTTGCTGGGCACACCGCTGCTGCATCTCCGGAGCCCCACCGCGAGCATCCCCTGCGGTGGCGGCGGGGCAGGGTCTGGCCGTGCCCAGCCGAGGCACCGGGACTGTCCGTACGCTGGGGCGGTGTTCGGGGCACCTGAGGCAGGGATAAAACGGAGCCGGGCGGGGCAAGCAGGGAACCTCCCGGCCCCGCCCCGTGGCTCCGCCCGCCCCGGCCCAGCCGCGCCCGCCCGGCGTCAGCGAGGGAGTGCAAAAGGGAGGCTCAGGCTCGGAGCGGATCATGTCGCCATGTCGGAAGTGAGGAAGTTCACGAAGCGGCTCAGCAAGCCGGGCACGGCTGCTGAGCTGCGGCAGAGTGTCTCGGAGGCGGTGCGCAGCTCCTTCGTCCTGGTGAGCGCGGGCAGCGCCCGGGAGGGGCCGCGCCCGGGTCTCGCTGGGCGATGGGCGGCAGCGGGAGGAGCCTGGCAGCGCTGGGAAGGGGCAGAGCTGGGCAGGAGATGCGCCGAGAGCGGGGAGAGGAAGAGGAAGGGGCTAGAGAAGGCCTGGAGAAAGGGTAGAGCTGGGTCGGGGCTGGGCAGAGCGGGGGATGCGCAGGGCGCGGCGGGGCAGGATTTGGGAAGCTCTGAGCAAGGAATGGGGAAGGCGCGTCTGGGAAAGGCAAGGGATGGGGATCCCTCTTTGGGATCCTCTCCATGTGTATTGTGCCGTGCCATCCCCCCGGCCTGCGCACCTGCCGTCGCCGCGCCCCTCTGAGCGCTCAGAGCCGAAAAGATCGCAGGGAAGCGGCGCTTCGTCCTAGCGTGCGTTGGTGTTGGGGTAGTGGCAGCAGGAATGAACGGGAACCTGTGAGTGCGGAGCACTGAGCAAACAGGTAACGGAGTAACAGGGTGCAGACAATGCGAAACCTGAACATGGATAGGGCAGGACTGAAGGGCACGACATGGCAAGGTGAGAGGCACTGACGTAAGCCGGGAGCCCGATATATCCCGGGAGTCGCGCCCAAATGTCACGTGCGTTATCAGATGCGTTTCATCCCGGCATGTGGGATGCTGCAGCAGGTTGTCTTTGTTGTGCTCACAGCTGTGCAAACGGTAGTGTTGTGCCTTGGGAGGATGCCGGGGTCAGCTCACAGCTTCCCGGGGCTTTGTTGAATGTGTTTCACTGGTGCTCATTGAATTACTGTAGCGTGTAATCAACTTTGACCTTGACTTTGATGGAAGAAAGGTTAGTCAATGGGATATGCAGAAAGTGAGGTACAAGTTCAGCAAATAATTCCTATTTCTCTACTATTAGACTGAATGGCATGTGCTGTTAAATAAATTGAGAAGTTTGAACGTTTCTTTTAAAAACAGTTTTCTTGTAAATTTACAGATTTCTAAGCCTAAAAAAAAGCCATGGTGATAATCCAGCCTGATTTCCTAGTGCTAGTTTTTGCTTCCTGTGTGTGGTTGTTCAGGGATCCTTATGGGCTTCCATGTGATTTGCTTTCCCTCTTTCATCAACAATACACAGGGACAAAAGCTTTGTTCAAGCTGATGGAACTTTTTAATAAAAATAAAATTGTATATTTAGGACCAGAAGAGCTTTGGTATCCTACGAGCAAATGGTTATGTGGCACCTGTGTCAGGTTCCTCCTCTCAGAAGGGGAAGGGAGACTGCAGATGAAGATAAATAAAACCTTGACAGGAACCCCAAGGAGCCATCAGAGTCCAGCATCCATCAGGCAGCCAGTCTTTTTCTGATCCTCTCTAGGGTTTCATTGCCCACACTGTCCCTGCCAACTTCTCTCTCTTTCTGGCAGGCAAATCCCCAGAGCTGCTGTGCTGCCTCATGTGTTTGCAGTCAAGCGCGAGAGGAGGGTAAGGGCAGGTGTTTCTGATCCCTAGGTCCTGGCAGAGTTTCCTGCTTTTGACAGTTCAGCAGCAATGGATAAATCCCAGCACTTCTACCTCACTAGGAAGAGCCATAAGACACTGCAGTGATCAAGGACTGGGGAAGGAGGTGGCACGAGCTTATAGGACTGTCTGAGATGGCATTTTGACCTTCGTCAGTGATTAAGGATGAGATTTGCTCCAGCTAAAAGCTGGCTCCTCTGTATCTACTAGTTTGTCGTCCTTGTGAGGAAGGGATGTCTGTGCACTGGTGTGCTGGCTGTTTGGAGGGCACGGAGAGGATCCTGGGAAGTGATGGTGGGGAGCGGTGGAGCGAGGGCAAGACTGAGAAGTCATAGTTTCTGATCCTGTTCCCAAGGTGAGTCTCAGTTTTGGTGCTGATGGTGCTGGGCAGCTGCAGAGCATTGTGTGAGTATCTCCCCATCCCATGTACCCTCTCCTTGCCACAGGCAGTGTGGGGGAGATGGAAGGGCCCAGCATCAGGACTGTGCCAGCAGGCTGTGATCCCAGCTGTGCCTCACCTTGGGGCAGAGCAAGCTCACCGGTGCCCTTGGGAAGCAGGGGGTGGCCAGTGGGTACACAGGGAATAGGAGTTGGTGTTTGATAACTGGATGGAGCAGGCTAGCAGCAAGTGATGCACTGTGTCCCAGGGTTTCAGTAGCTGGGACTTTCTGAAGCAGACTGGAGTTGCACTGGAGCCTTTGCCTGGCAGGATCCCATCCTCTTCCTGCATCCTGAACACAGTGGGTGTTGAGTCAATAAAAAGCATGTGAATAGTTCAATACTCCCTCTGTCATCCTGTCAGGTGCCTTGGCTGTCTCCTTGCCTTGGGGCAATTGCAGCTGAAAGCACAGGTATCTCTGGTGGTGAGCATGAAGGAGATGAAGGGGTGGTGAGCAGAGCTAATGCTGCAGGTAGCAGAGCACACACCTACAACCCCAGGAGGAGTGGGCACTATGGGGCTCTTTCGGTGTGTTGGTTGAGCTCAGCACTTTGCGCATTCAGGGCACTTCTCGAGGCAAGGAACTGTCTGGAGTAAGAAGCTGTTTGTAGTCAGTGAATGAAATGCTCATAAACGAAAACATGTCAGTGAGGAAAGCTTTTAATGTCATGGAAGTGGTCAGCTTGTACAGAGCCACAATTTGTGCATTATAGGAGATGTGTCTCCAGCCAGGAGCACTGTGTCCAGCCCGAGGGAGTGTGATGTCAAACACATCAGTGTTACAGTGTGGTTACAAAACTGCTGTCCTGCAGGTGCAGTGAAGCCATCTTATTTCTGTTCCTGTTTTTCTATTTATACCTATCTAGTGCAAGGAGAATATTTATGTTTTTGACTTTGGCAGGGCTTTGCTCCTTTGTGCTTGTGAAAGGGAAGCGTTGGATATGGTGGCGGTTGGCAGTGAGGGGAGGTTGTCCCTTTCCAAGGTGTCCTGGAGTACCTGTGTCCACCCGCTGCCCTTTGGACCAGCTGCTAGGATGCAGTCAGTGCTGTTCCTGTCGGGGTGAGCAGAGCTGTAACCTGGAGCTGCAGCAGGAGAAGTAAGCACAGGCTGTGGTGGGGAGCTTGGGGACACTTTGGGCCCTGTAGGAAGCATGGGGAAGGATGGAGAGCAGTTTACGTGGGGCTCTTGTTCCCTCTTACTCTGCTGCTGTTCCCAACATCCTGGCTGTCATTCTGGCCTTTCATCTCATTCACAGACAGGCTGTGTAGGGGAGATCTTGGCAGGGAGGAAGAGTTCAGCAGGAATCCCTTGAAAGCAGGCACAGCCTCTCAGAGCAGTGTTGGAAGCGCTGGGGTGCCGCAGGCAGCCGCACTCTGTGGGAACCCTGCTTCTCTCTGTGCTCTTTTCTTCAAGAGGCTGCAGGGCAGATTGTATCCATTTCAGCTTTGAATGGTCCCTGATGTGTGCTGCTGATTACAGCTGGGGAGGACGTTTTGGCAGGCTAATTGAAAAATAATGTCACCGTTTAAATAAACAAATTTAATGGAAGTGTTTGTTGGCAGGTGGGATAAATGGCACACTTGAAAGATAAAGGGAAATTTTAAGATTAGGTTAAAGAAAGGAGCAAAGTCAAAGCCCAAGTGTCATAACTTAAACCATTTTTAACCAAGAGATGACCTGCAGCTTAAACCTTGGAGCACCAATCGTGAAATACTGTGTTAGAAGTGCAACTTCAGAGCCAAAGAGCTGATGATACCTGGGAGAGGCATCTGGGCTAGAGCTGAAAGAGAGCAGCCAGGGACCTTTGGCAGTGGGCGGACATGGGTGATTTTGGCTCAGACATTCAGTGTGATCTCCCTCCTCCCATCCTCTGATGTTGCTGAGTAATAGTGGGAAAGTTGAGCAGCAAGGCAGGAGAACCCTGCTCGGAGGCACTGGCTGATGTGGGACCTGGGCAGCTGCAAAGCTCAGACACTTGCCAGCAGGATGCACGTGTGCTCAGCCCTTGTTCTGATGGAGGTGCTCGTGCACCTCTCCTTCACCCCACCTGCACCCCATGGAGTGCAGTGGGGCATTGTAGAGTTGAGCAGTTTAAGAGCACGTGTGAAAGAGATCGTGGGTCTTGTGGCACTGCCAGGACAACAGCAAAGGCTCTTTCTTCTGCCTCAGGATCCAAATCAGCTGCACATGGTCACTTGCTTGGGTGGATGTGAGGCCAAAGCTGAGAGACACCCTGTGCCTCCCTTGTCTCTTTGGGATATGCTCAGCAGTGCTGGGGCCCTGCAAGGAGAGGGGACTGTGTCTCAACCCACATGCAGGTTTTCCAGAAGTGTTGTTCTCTGTGTCATGACAGAGAAATTAAAAGTGCGGGCGACACAAGATCAGAGCAGCAAGCACTTGACAAAACACAGATGATGCATTTTCCCACAGTGCTGCCAAACCCAGTCATCTGGTGGCAATTTTAAGTCTCGCACAATTGCTCTGATTTTCTTTAGATCATTTCTATACAGAGTAACTGAAGACGCATTTACTGCTTTGCCATAGAGATTCTAGAAAGGGTGCAGAGCCAGAGTATCTTATCTGAGAAGGAGCAGCTGCAAAGGATTTGCCCACATTGTGTCAGCCAGCCCAGGGAGCATCTCTGGGTACCCCCAGGGCACAGCTTGGTGGCACCCAGGCATCAGGCACTAACGGCTCTGGGCCACACATCTGCTAGCAATGGCAGTGTGGGAGAACCTCTGCTTACAAACAACTGCGTGGATCCTTGCCATCCAGAGGCATTCAGAGCAAGTGTCTGCTCCCTGCGTTACATGGTGCTGTGGGATGTGCTCCCTGAAAGCTCCCTGTGACTGGGTGGGCAGTGTGCCAGGACGAGATAGGTTTTGTTTGATCTTGGCTGGGCTGGGCTCCTCTGGGTGGCTCCGTTTCAGTCAGACGCAAAAAGGAGATATAAAGCTCCTTAACAGTGATACTAAGGAGGTTTTGACTGGAGGCAAAAAGGTATTTTGTTCTTTCTGTGGGGTTTTTTTTTACAGCTTAAACTATATTATTAGTGTCTCAATTTATGCTCATGCAGAGGAAGTCAGCTTTCTGCATAGAATCCTCTTTTAATTAGCTAAATTCACTTTGATCAATGTGAAGCCTGTTTATATGCAGCATTTGTAGTGATCTTGGCACTCAAGAGAGACAATATATGCATGTTCCCCCTGAGGGTAGTCAACATGCTGTGTTTGCACTGTTTACATAGGAAAACAGGCATATATGAGGCATGGGAGGAAATTCTGCCCCTTCGTAAGTGGGTGGGAGTTTTATTGTTGGTTTAACCGGGATTTGCCTGCCGTGGCCGGATGCCTCCAGAGTTGGTCACCTCAGTTGGCTCTGGTGACTCCTGTGGAAGTGTTTGTGGAGAGAATGTTGTTCACAGGGGCTTATTCAAGAAAACACTTAAAAACATTCTTAAAATTAATCACATGCTTTCCAGAATCAGGGCTCGTGTGCCTTGAGGGGCTGGATTTAGCCCAGTGCTGGCCGAGTGCTGAGGCACGGCCCTGGGCAACATGTGCCAGGAAAGTGGCTGGGTTTGCTCCTGCCTGAGCACACACCAGTTGTGGAGTGGACGAAGGGCACGGCTTGATGGAGAGGAGCAAGGCTCCAAGGACATTCTGCAGGTATGTGGGGACAAATCTCTGGCATATCTCCTACTGATACTGATACCCAGTCCTAAAGAGATAGAGCAATCCCTTGCTCTCCTATGAGTCCCTGTGTGCTGAAGTATGACTGTTATAGGATGAGCTGCAGTCAGTGTGTCCGGTTCTCGAGGTTTTTGGAGGCAATGACAAGCTTTTGATGGGCATAAAATCTTATCCTTCCCAAGGCATCATTTAAATGTTTGCGTCCTCCTGCCTGTTACAGGAAAGCTCTAGGAAGAGAACAAAGCATCCAGCCCTTACATGTTTTTATCTCTTACTGCATTTTGCTAGCTGGGGTTTGAGCACTCACTGGGCAAGGCTGAGAGTGGTTTGTTCTGTGCCGAGTACAATGTCATGAAAATGCAGGTGTCCTTGCATTGACAGCATCTGCCCCAACTTGCCACTGTCAGTGCAGTGAAATGCCTAGAACAGATGGTTCTGGTGGTGCCTGCAGCCCATGCCAGCACTGCGGCTGGGATTTGGTGCACTCAGAATCCAGTGAGGGGATGGCTCCTGGGCTTTGTTTCAGCCTGTTCTGGTATCTGGAGATATTTACAGGTATCTCCCCCACTACCAGGAGCATTTGAACCAGGACTACCTGCTGCAGTGTATAGTGTAGCATAGTTTTCTGTATGCAGATGGGTGGCTCTTTCATCATTTCACTTAGCCCTCTACATGCTGATTTATTATCTCTAATGGTGCAAAATTGCACAAAGCTTTTGACATTTCTGTGGCCTGAGAATGCAAGTCATGGTCACACACAGCAGCTGAAGAGCAGCCAGATACAGGGTTCATGTGTGCTTCAGCATCCCTGGTTAATTGGCCTCCTCACTCCTGCTTTGTGCAAGGAAGAAGAGAATAGTTTCTTAAACCTTTGTGGCCATTGCTGTCGTCTTAAAAATGCTGGAATATGTTTCCCTGCCACCAACTCTTTCCATCTCTTTCATTCCCTTAAAAGTACAAATCAAAGCTCTCCCTTGCTGGCTTCCCTTTCCTTCAACACAGCCCTGACTTATCTTTACAGTTTTTCCCTGCTTCCTGCTGCTTCTCTAATGGGGTCAGGGCTGCTTGTTCCTGACCCCTTTCTCACCCCTCTCCCTTGCTGAAAAGCGGTTTCTTCTCTCCCCTATTAATATCTCCTGTCACAGGACTGTTCTTGGGGAGTGGTTGCATCTGGAAGGAGACTCTGCCTGTTTTGGTCCACAGCATTCCCCACTGCCTCATCCTGCCCCTGGCTCCATGCTGGGTGACATCCCCACTGCAGCCTGGCCTCTCTGTCCCCTGAGCAAGGACACTGCATGGGAGAAGCCAGGAAAATGACATCTCCCCTGTGCAGTAGTAGGACCTGGTGTTGTCAGTGCTGTACATTGCTCTGGAGAGCCATAACAGCCATACATAAAACTGTATTTTGGCAGTGGTCAGGAGCCTAGGATGGGGGCTGGACTGCAGCGTCTGTGTGTGGAGCAGGGCACGTGTCCCAGCAGTCTGGAGGAAGCCATGGCTCAGAATGGCAGCTGGCTCCATGTCTGCCAGGGCTCTGTCAGCCTGCCAAGCACAGGCTCTGTAGTTTGGCCCTCGGGGACATGGGGTTAGCTGGAGCAGGGACTCAGGGGAGCTGTTGTGCCAGCCAGAAAGGGATGGGGGGACACAGGGACATGAGAGGCTTGGCAGGAGCTGTATTTGTGACAGGGGCAGGTAGAAAGGTCATGGTCAGGAAAGGAAAAGGGAGTCTCCGTCTCTTGGAGGGAGATGATGGTACTGGCTGGGGTGGGCTGAATGCTCACAAAGCTGGTGTTCAGGGAGGGAAACCCAGCTTGCAGCAGAGAACTGCTTTCCATGGCACTTTGGGGTTCCAGGAGAGTTGCACTGGACTCAGACAGGTTTTCCTTACAGTTCTGCCTTTCTCTCTGTGCCTGGGGAGCCCTAAACTCTCCCTTGTCCTGCTGCATGATGCTGGAACTTGTACGGATGTCTTTATTTGGGGAAACTTTGAGGTGCTTCTGTTGACAGCAGCATTTTGTCTGTGGGTGGGTTGAAGCCTTGAAGAGTCCATTCCTTCCAGAGCCCATCCACAGCCTCTCCTGCATTTGCTGGGGAGAACAGTTTAAACTTTACAGCCCTGCAGCTCTTTGCACCTGTACCCAATGCCTGCAGCCCGAAAATGGAGCACAGATGAGGCTGAGACAACTTCCTGAGCTGCTGAAACCACCACTGACATGGCTGGGGTTTGACTGCACTGCTGGGGTGTTTGCTGTATTGCTGGGGCAGCCCAAAACTGGCCTGTGACTTCCTGCTCTGTTTTTCCCCAGTGCTGCTCCGTTGGCTTGGACAAGTCTCTTGCCCTCGTCCTGGCTCTGTCCGTGTCCCAGTGGGGCTGGGAGTGTTCCCCTGCTCGCCTGGGGCAGCGACTGCGCTGTTGGCTCAGCCCTGCGTGCGAGTGGTTTCCTAAGTGAAAAACAAGAGTTTAAGACAGACAGGAAAGGGAGGGGTTCTGCTTATGTGCCATTGATTGCTTTAAGATGTTCTGGAGCTGGCTATTCTGGATCTGGATGCTAAATATAAAACTGATACTGCATAAATAAATGATGAAATACAAGTGACATTGAAAAGCACTTCGGGATGTCCCAGTTAAAAACCTAAATAAATAACATGTATTATTATCGTTGTAATTACTATTTTCCTTTTTTAGCATGCCTGTGCTTACAGAATGTTTTGAGAAGTCCTATCTGGTAGAAATTCAGCTGTCCCATAGAAACCAGTACTCTTTTGCCAATTTCTATTAGCTCTATTATTTTTAGAGGAGAAAGTCAAAGCTGTAATGTGTTTGCACATCTCTCATGCTCTGCAGCAGATGCTCAGCTGGATGCAGGTGCAGTTTGGCTGATGTAGAGGTACCCTGATCCCTCCCTCTGCTCCTCGAGAAGAAGGGCTGGATTTGGCCTAGGATGTACCTGTGCAGGCGGGGGACACACGGGACTTCAGGTGCTGTGGCTGGGGACTGGAGATGCCATGGCAGTGTGTACTGAGCTGTCAGTGTCACAGAGAAGCACTTGGTGATCCTGAGGAAGGTCAGGCACAGGGGACAAGGATACTGAAAGCAATCTCAGATGCTTGTCCTAATGCACGGCCCTGTGCATGAACAGTGCTGGATCACCTCAAGTGTATGCTCATGCCAGACATGGGTCATGCCCCCAGCTACCACTTCCAGTGCTTTTCCTACTGACTCTGCACTTGTTCAAGGCATCATTTTCAGAGGTGATGTGTGAAGGTGAAGTGCAGGTGGGCTGGAGTGGTAGCACTTCTTTCTAGGCTGGGCCACTCACACTTGGGCTGTGAACTCTCACTGCTTCATTGCAATGCAGTTGTTTTCTGAGGGCTGTTTGCTTAAGTGATTCTGCAAGAATCTCAAGCTTTCAGGAAAAAAACAGTGTTCCTGCCCCTTGTGGCTGCAGAACTCTGCTTCAGAATGGGATCTGCTAAAAGCTGTGAACTGTGAAGTCCAACTTCTGAATAAGTGGAAGGAAAATGAAGAGTCATATGCTGATTATCCTGGCTTCCTGTAATTTCTGAACCAATTTGAAGACACTTCAAGGCCTGAATTCATTTTATTTGACAGGCCTGATAATGACAGGTAAATGTTTGCGTGTCTACACTGACATCGGCTTTTTGACTGTTTCTTCAAGCCTTCTCCAAGCTGGTGTCTTGCACCAATACTGTGTCGCTCTGAGGGTCAGCACTGTGACTGCAGACACTTGCTTTTTCACTGGAAAGTGGACATTACATTGAAAAAGGAGACATCCACTTTACAAAATACCCAGAACCCAGGTTCTGGTGCCACCCAGGGCCATTGATGCAGGAGGGGAGAGGTGTGGGTCGGTGGAATGCTTTTGCACGGAACTTGGGCGGGGTGGAGGGCAGCACAGGAGAGGGGGCTGGGTTTTGCTTCGAGCTTTTGGATGGAAAGAGTGAGTCATTTCCACTGCAGGTGTTTTCTTGCAGGGTGCCAGGACTGTGCACTCATCCTCCCCTTCCCTACCACATGGCTTTTTATTTCTCTGAGAGCTCCTGTAAGGTGCAGCCATCTCCATGCCGTGCAGAGCAGGGGAAAAGTGGGGCACAGCAGCTTTGTGCTGCTGGCCCTGCATTTAGCGCTGGAGCAAGGCACATGCTGGTACATAACTCTTGGATGGAGATGGGAGTGTGTGGACTCTGACCCAGACCCCTGTCTAATGAGACCCTTAGCAATGATGTGTTGCTGTTTAGGAGTTTGCTCTCCTGCTGCGCCATGGAGGGCTGTGCAGAGCCTTGCTCTGAGCTGTGTTAGCACCTGATCACTCCCTGGCAGGCCCCTTCTCCTCAACAATTGCTTCTTCCCTTTCTGATTGCCCATGGGGCTTCTCTCCTGTGTGCAGTGCACACCTTCTCTGCCAACCCCTCTTGGCCTCCCTGACCCCATCTTCTGCCTCTTGCAGCTACACAGCCCAACCTTTGCACAATTCTTGTTTCCCATGATGCGGTCCCTGCACAGATCCATCCCCAGATGCCTCATTCTACCCTCCCCTGCACCGCCTTGGGCCAGCTCCTGAGACTCTTCCCTCTCCATGCTTCCCCTGCTCCTCCTCCTTCTGGTGAGGTTTTCCTCCCTTGCCATTTCACAAGATGCTCTCTCTGTTTGCATGCCCACCTTACAGTCCATCCCTCTCACCTGTCCCAGGTGCAGCCATGGTGTCTCAGTGTTTTGGTGTCTTTAGGAGAGCCAAGATTCCTGTCTGGACATTTTTCTTGTGCATTTAAACTTACCTCTTTCTGGCCAGTGTAAAAATAGTTTTGGCCTGCTCATACCCAGCTTTATCAACTGTTTTTCATCCTTGAGGTTTTACCATTGTGCATCAGCTACATCCAGCTGAGTGCTGGGTTTGCAGCAGGCTCGTGGACACAAGCTCCCCATCACCTGCTGAGAGCTGCCTCATTCTCTCCCTGCTGATTTCTTCCCAAAATGTGGCTTTGCTGAGAAGCCCACAAACCTCTTGGCATCAGCAAGGCTGCATGGTGTTGTGACTGCTGCTGTATGTGCTGACTCCCACTGTCTCCCTGCTTGCCGTTCCTCCCCTGATCTCTGTTCCCACCTCTTGCCTTTCTCCTGGACTTTTGAATGCAAAGTCGTGTGGGCACAGACTTTATTCTGGCTTTGCAGAGGTTTATGGCAGTTCCATAAACCTTGGATGGCCAAGCCCAGAGTTCATGGTTTTTCATTATTCTTTCTTATGCCTAGCAGTCATGGCTTCTCTGTGAATCTGAGCTTTTGTAAATCGGGCTCTGTAGCCTTTCTGCAAGCTTGAGTGAGAGTATGTAAATGGGATCAGATGGCAGTGCAGGAACTGGGGGTGGAAAAAGTGAGGAGTCACAAATGTGATACTAAAAAAACAAAACTCTTAAAGCCCACATAATTTGAGTTTGCCTTGACCTGATCTTTGAATCCCTGGCTGTGGAAAAGCTTTTCTGTGGATAGAAATTGCTCAGTTCCATATGCCCATATGGTTTGCCAAGTGAGTTTGCTCAGTTCCCAGGCATCATTTAAATTCTCTCATGTACATTCAGGTTTCATGAGCAAAATAAAATAAATGGGGACTTCTCTCTGTTGTTTTTGAGGTATCCTCACATTTCCAGATTGGCAATACTCCATGGCAGAGGGACTGCTCCCCACTGCAATGAACAGTCTCAGAAGTGATGTGATTTTAGCTGTGACAGGTGTGTCCAAAGGGTAGTTAAACGCCTCCATTTTCCCCTCTTTTAGCTTTTAATTCTCCAAATTGACTTTTCCTCTTGTTTTCTGTGTATTTCACCTACTTGGCCCTTTGGTATTTATTTTAAAATTTGGGCTTTGCTTGGCTTTCCACATAAGTGCACTACAGGGTTGCAACAAATGAGGCAGTAAATAGATAGGCTGTAAAATGGTTGCTAAATTTTGGGAAACAGTTGTACACTCTGAGATAATACAGTTATATATGTACTTGTATTCTGTCCTCTTCCTCCTTCTCTCTTCAGCTGCTCTAAAGAACCAGCACTTTTAAAATTCATCTCATTTGTCTCTCTTGCTGCCTTGAAATGTAGATGCACACACTGGGTAGGGCTTCATTTCTGAGGATGTGAGGAAAAATCACGTGCTGGGGGCTGCTGAACCTGCAGGTTTTTCAGTGGAAGGGCCCGGAGGAAGTGTTGCCGGGCAGGGTGTGTGTTTGTGTGTGTTTGGTGGCCATTGGGACCAGAGAAGTGAAAGTCAAGTGTGGTGCAGCTCCAGTGCTGGGCTTGGCTTCCGCCATGTGCTGGCAGCTGCTGAGGACTTGTGTCACTGCAAAGGGACCAGAAAATTGGTTACACTGGAGCCATACCAGCTTGATTTGTCATTTTCTTGTCTGGATATTGTTTAAATGACGACTGAACTGACAGGACTGAAAATACAAAAGCTTTCTCACAGTTTTCCTTTGGCCGCTGCTTTAAAAAATCCCCAAATGAAACATTTTTCATTCTGTATGGTCACATCACTTGGGTTGTATCTGTTGTAATTCGGGGAAAAACGGATCTCAGAAAAATATTAATCACGTATAACAAAAAAGTCATGTGTTTTTATGGTATTCAAATGCCGAACACTGTAAGACAGGTGGCTACTGTTTTTCAGGCACTAAAAGTTTAGAATAGAAATGTTCTTTCCTATATTTCTCCACATTAACAAGCTGTCATTGTGAGCCTTTGTTTATAAAGCAAATAGAAGGAATTTTATATACTTTGCAAAATAGATGCAGAAAGGTGACAATTTAATCTGACTTAAGTATCCCCCTCTTTGTTAATGGGTAATTCTCTTGCTGAACCTTTCTTTTGCTTTCTCTCTCTGGTGGTTTCTGTCTTGGGGAGGGTTTGGGCTCAGGCTGGCAGAGGGCAGTGGGACAAGCAAGGCACTGAGGACAAGGACCTTACTTGGGTTTTCCCTCATGCTGGGCTCTTTGTGCTTGTGCTTGGCCAAAGGCAGAGCTTTGTGTTTGTGGGCATGTTTCTGTTGCGGTAATTTCTCTGAATTTCCTGTTAAAATGCCAGCCAACTCGCTTGTGGTGGGGAGTCAGTAGTCCAATAGACAGGCTGTTGTTCTGCCTGTGCTGTTGTCCAAGTGGAGCCTCGTGACCCAACGTGGATGGGGGCTACAGCACAGCAGACAACCCTCTGCATGGCCCTGTGCTGGGGGGAGCAGCAGTCTTGGGGCAGAAGCAGAGGACAGAGAGAGCAACGTGTGTTTTTGGGAGCACGCTGGTGTGTGGGGCTTGAACCTGTGGCTTTTTAAAGATGGGTGAGTGAGCTTATCTGGGAGGGTGCACTGCTCTCATGTTATCTTTGTTTAAAATCATGTTTGTTTTTCTCTGAGGTATTTCCCTTGTTTTTTATCCCAGCACAGTGGGCTGCAGTGCTTTGGGCTGTATGCTGCTGCTGGGTGTGCTTGTGGGCTGCATCCGCAGGAACCACAGGAGAGGGCAGCTCACCCCAGCCTGCCCCTGCTGTGTTCTCAGGAGCTCAGAGGAGCCCAGGAGAATCACAGGGCAGTGTCTGCCTGCCCTGGATGAAGAGCTGCTGTGTGTGTGCGCCACAGAGCAGGATACCTTTGGCAACACTGCATGTTTTTTCCTGCAGAAATGGATTGATTTTGTTGCTGGACTGGCAGCATTTCTTTGTACTTGGGTATTGGCTTCCCCTGTGGAGGAATTTGTGGTTTCTAAGACTCTAATTACTTTAGTGTAATAGTTTTTCCTCTGCTTTCATAATGACTTTGATGGGTGCCATCTGCTGTTGTGATAGTGCGGGGCAGTGTGATCGGAGCCCGGGGTGGTGTGGAGTGTGCACTTCCACCTTCAGGAAAACAAAGACTTTGAAATCCCATTTTCAGCATTTAAAGCTTTATCTCCAGCCTTTCTGGGCTGAAGGGCAACAAATATTTGAGATAGCTCCCTCCTTACTCCACAGGTCTGTTTGCAGGCACATGAGCATGCTTGGCCCCGCTGGGCAGCCTGCACAGCTCAGCATGGATGGAGGAGTTTGCTTCCTCGATGGCAGGCAGGAGCCAGGCCACATCCTTCCATGAGCAGCTACTTTGCTAACAAACAGGTTGACCTCCATCTTTTGGCTTTGCTTTAGAGACATGTCTGTGGTTCCTGTCATGGCCTGTGGCAGTCTGGGTGATGTGCTGGGTGTGAGCATGGTCAGTGTAACACTGAGCTGCAGGGAATGGAGGGCTGCTGTGTGCTGAGACAGGAAATTTGCACACCTTGGGCAAGGGGAGCCCTAGGGACTGTGTTTCTAACAGCTCCAGAGGAGAAATGCCTGTCTGGGTGCTGCTGAACCCTTCTCAGTGGCAATGCACGTCCTTCCATCCCTGGGGCATCAGATGTATGTTGCAGGGCCCAGCACTGGTTTGTCAGATATAGATCACACCCTGCACCACACATTTTTTCCGATATCATTACATGCACCAGACAAGAGGGGCTGCAGTGAGTTTTAAGGATTTTTTTTTCATGTTTATTGTAGGCAGTGCTCTATCAGTTTTCAAACATCTCATGTGAGGAGCTGGGATCCTTTTCAGCTCTTACCCTTTAGCTGTCGTTGCATCCCATGAGGATGACTGCCAGAACTTTGTCTTGCTGGTCATCAGAGGTATCAGATTTAGAAAAGAAATGTCATCAAAGCCCCAACTTTTAAAAAGGACAGCTTTAGAAACAGAGTCCTAGTTTCAGTACCGTGTTGCAAAATAAAAAATAACTAAAAATACTGTGTGATTGGAAGGCCTGCATTCCCAAAGAGATGTGGAAGACTTGTAGAGAGACTCTCATTTACTGTTACAGCTGCTGCAGAGTGAGGTGAGAGGGGGCGTGATGCGAGTTCTTGGGATTATGGCACTGCTTTAACCCCTCAACGCTGCTGAGTTTTGCCAGGATTGCTGCAGTAAATCAGAGAGGTTGGCAGAGAGCTGTGTACGTGCTCTGTGGGGCCCTGCCTGGTAGTGTGGGGAGGATGAGCTTTGGGGCCTCAGATCTGCAAATGGATGTCCTGTTAATTCACGTTGATTTGCAAAGCTTGGCAGACTTCCAGAGGTGCACAGTGCTATCCTGAAATAAGACCGGTGTTTCAGATGATTAACCGAATTCAATTAAACATTTAATGAGCATGAGGCTGGCTGAGAGTAAATGAGCTCTTTTTCTTTGTCCACCTGTTGGGTTTTCAGACTCCTGTTTTTCAGATGGACTCTTTCTTTTCTTACTAAATCCCTGTACAGCTTAGGTCTTGGATGTAGAAGCAAGAAGTTCTCTGTGTGCAGTGGGACTGGCAGCATTTGTCACCTCATTCCCAAATCCCCCATGGCTGAGGGAGCAGGCAGCAGCCCCTGGATGCTCTGGCACCCAGCCTGGGCTCTCTGCTGACTGACCTTTGTCTTTCTCACTGGTCATCTGAGGAGTGCGAGCTTCCTTTCAAGACTGCGCAAGCAGTGAAGCAAAGTTTTCAGAAAGTGATTAAGAAGGGAACTTTTTCAGATAACTGAGCTAATTCATGCTGGATTTCTGCAGCATGGAAAGGAGACATTTTAAATGCAAAACTGTCTGAGGCAGGAGGTGTTTCATTAGTGCATCCCAGATCCTTAGGAGCCAAAGGCAGAGAACAGGCACAGGACCTTTGGTTAGGATTGGTTGTGGAAGAGCAGTGTTGACTTCTTTGCTTATCTCACATGTCACAGAAAATATTGAGTTGTTTGGACTCTTGGTGGTGTGGCTATTTATCCAGTGGTGTTATACAATGCTGAGCTTTCAGTCCTCATTTGAGACTCAGTTTTTTAGTCTGCAGGTTGTGCTGTGCTGTGTTCAGCAAAAGACCCTGTACTGGTCTCTTTCACTCCCGTCATTGTGAACAGTTCATCCCAGAAAAGCCATTTGACTGGAGGGTAACATTTGCTGCCCATCAGTAAGCACCTGATGCTCTTGTTCTGAGAGTGGAGAGCCCAAGCATGTTGTCCTGCAAGGATGTCATGTCCAGAGGCATGTGGCATCATGTGCTGCTGCCGGGGTTCTATAAACACTGCCCGTGGCAGGGCCAAGCATCAGGATTTTGGTCAAGGTTCAAAACAAGGCAAAGCTGATGTGTTAGAATTTGGCTCCTGTTTTAATGTGACCACTCCTATACAGAGTCATTGGTTGGCTTTTGTTGTGAAGTTTGATTTTCACAATGTAGTGCTGAGAGCACTACTTGCTCTCAAGTGACTCTTGCTCATGAAATCTGAAGTCAGGTTGGGCAGCTGAGATGGCATTTGCCTGCTTCAGAAGTTGTGTTTTTCTCATTTTACTAAGTTCTGTTTTCTGGACTTATTACACAGACAAAATTGGTACAATAGAGAATGTAATGAAGCTCTCCTAATAGTTTTTGCTCGTGATTCCAGGGATTTTTGGAGAAGTTCTGCTTGCTTCCCTGAAATGTGAGTGAGACTAAAACTAGGTGCGATTTATGGAGAGGGCTTTCCTGTCTTTCCAGAGCGATGCTGTTCTTCCTTCCATGGGCTGAGATTCCTGCTTTGGCAGTTGTAGCAGCAGCCCTGCTCTCATCATTCCTAGGGAGAGCACAGCTCTCATCTGCTCCTCAAGCAAAACCAGCCTCAAGCTGAGCAGAGCCAGCACAGGGGCCTGTATTTTTTCCAAGCTGTACGGATGAGCTGCTCAAACATAAAGATGCTGGATCTTGCAGCTGTTAAAGCTATGGCCTGTCCAGGGGGCTTTCGTGCTCCATTAAGAAGTTAGAGACTGTGCTGAGACAAAGCAGAACGGTGCTTTGTTTCTTCCCATAGCTTATTAGTTAAAACTTAAGCCCTCATTTCCCTCTCTGCAAAACATGCTCATCAGTGGTTACCTGCAGCACAGGAGTATCAGAGTGCTGAATAATGGGCAGTACAGTGGTCGCACAGTTTGAAATTAGGCATCAGAGGTTAGTTACTGGTTATTTTACATGTTATATATATGTATTTTTTTTCATAATCTATTTTTCCTGCAGGAAAAAACTAAAGTGGTGGAACCCTTGGACTATGAGAATGTGATCCTTCAACGCAGAGTTCAGATCTACAGTGATCCCCTCCGGGACCTCCTCATATTTCCGATTGAAGATGTGTCTGTGAGTTTGCTCTGACTGTTTCCCATGTTTGAGGTTCACTCATCTCCCATCCTACTTACCTTGGAAAATTTCCACCATTAACCACATGTTAATTTTGGCTGCATTACTGACATAAAACCAGAACGACCCACTGGTGGTTTAGGCCCACCACATTTATTTAAAGTGATTGTCAAGCCCTGAAGATGGAGTTTGTGCTGAAAAAGCATTCTCCTTTTTCCTTTAGATCTCGGTCATTGGCCGACAGAGAAGGACCGTCCAGTCAACGGTGCCAGAAGATGCTCTAAAGAAAGCTCAGAGTCTCTTTGTCAAAGAGGTAGGGGCAAAGTCCATGTGACACCTGCCTTCAGCACTTTATATCCCTTGGGCAAGATGCCAGCTGTAGCTTCTGATCCGCAGGATTTTGGATGACTTGGCTTTTCCTTTGTGGGAAGCACTGCCAGACCTGCTGCACAGGAGAGTTCTCACAGGCATCTCATGTGCAGAATGTGTTTGCAGTGGGTTTTGTACACAGCCAAGGTGTGTGGCTTTGTATCACCTGCCTGACAAGGAGCATCTGGAGTGCTGTGAGTTTGTTGTGAAGTGCTGCTCTCCACAACCATTCCCTCCAAGTGCAGTGGAACAAAAAGTGATGGTCGATGTCGAGTTAGACTTGCTGTGTTTCCAAGGACAGAAAACTGGTGCTTTCCAGAAAGCAGTCTCCTCCCAAATCACTACTCCTTTTTTCAGAGCCTTGGAGTGATGCAAATACAAAGTCTATAGCTGTGTGGCAGGCCAGATGCTGTGTTATTTTTGTCTCTGTGCTGAAAAGGTTCCTTATGAAATTCTGCATTGCTACATGAAACAAGCGAAGCAGCCTTGCCCACACCCTTCCCGCTCGTGCTTACCTCACCCTGCAGTGTGTAACCTTTCAGACTGGTGCCAGGCTTTGCTTTGCTTGCCATAGCTTTCTAAGAGCTGTACTGTTTTCCTTTCAGTGCATTAAAACCTACAGCTCTGACTGGTACGTGGTAAACTACAAATATGAGGAATACTCAGGAGACTTTCGGATGTTGCCATGGTAAGTGTCGTGCTCCCTTGGAATGCTAATGTGTGGTCACAGGGCTTAGAAGGAGCAATCTGCCCTTTCCCTGATGCCTGTCCTGCAAGCAGCCTCTCCTCCAGAGATGTGTCACTCTGAAGGTTGGAGCCAGAGGTTTGTGTTGTCATGCCATTGCCCCTCAGCTCTGTCAGGGAGATGCCCACAGTACTGTATGGATCAGTGCTTCACATCCCATCCACCAGTGTGTGCACAGCCCCTCCATTTGGGATGAGGACAGACTGCAGCCCAGACCCATGGCAGGATAAATAGTGTTGGCAGTGTCTGCCCATCCTGACCCAGGAGCCTCATTGTCCTGCTGGGCTGATGTTGCCTGTGTGCTACACACGGTGTTCCCGTGCCAAGCAGATTCTCCTTGTGCCCCTGCTACAGAGAGGTTGATGTGATATTGCTGCTAGTGCTGGCAATGCTGGGGAGTTACGTGCTTGGAAACACTGGGCTGTGCCAGTGCTTCCAGCTCCGAAGTTAATTGGGTTTTTCAGACAGGCACATACATCTCGTATTTCTGCTGGATTGTTATTTTCTCTGTGATGGTGCCTGCTCTGCTCTCACTGCCCACACTTTGGGCATGTCTGGACCCCTGTCCAGGATGCCTGTGTGCTGGAAGCTTGTTTTTCTTCTTAATTGGATGAAGTGAGTCTGTTCTGAGGGTCTCAAGGGGATGTGAAGCAGCGATGGAGTAATACTGTTGATCAAATAATGTTAAAATTTGTGAATAATCTTGTAGTCTGATCTTGCTTCTTTTTTGTTAAAAATAGAAGGTAAACTGGGGTGCTCTCTCTTTGTTCCATAAATGCAAGTCAGCAAAAACTGCAGAATCAAACAGCTAACAAGAGAAAGCTAATTACAGACTGCTTGTGCTTAATTTCCATGAAATGCACTCAGAACTTAGCTTTCCCCAGCTGTAAGGAGCTGTAGGTCTCTTGCGATCTATCTTCTGTGCTCTTTAGCATGCAGTTTGGCTGTTGCTTCTGGATCCAGCATTAGCTGCTGGCTCAGAAGACCGTCGTGTTCCAGTCATTAAACATGAAAATGTGTTGTGATTTCAGCAAATCCTTTAGGCCAGACAAGATTCCAAGCCACGTGTTTGAAATTGATGAAGACTTTGAGAAGGATGAGGTAAGAAGGTTGGTTTTTTGGGGTTTTTTTAATGTATTCCTGTTAAAAAGCAAATTTCACAAAGCAAAGCCAGAATTCAGTTCCTAGGAATGATTTTCTGGTGAGATGCTTTCTGCTGTGAAAATGGGATCAAAAGTGAGGCAGTGATTTATTTCAAAGTATGACAAGATAATCTGTTGGAACCAAGGGTCTTCTAAGTTATCTGGAAGATTAGTCATATTTCTCATGGCTTTTTCCCTTGAAACAGAACATCATAGGAAGAGGAAAAAAAGGAAGCCAAGTAGTTACTAAGGAAAACTCTTCATGTCCAGAACTAAAACAGGGCAATCTGTTTTTCAACTACACTGTGATTCTGGAGTTCTCCTCTTAGAAAGTTTTGTGGTTTACCACATAGCCTGCAATTTTTCATCAGTCACTTCAACCCAGCTTGCTGACAGTGTGTCAGTCCTGCTCTGTACATACTGTGCCAATGCTGGGAGGCGTTTGCTTCCTCTGGAAGTTGGCATCTTTGTGCTCAGCTGGTTGTAGGGAAGATTTGCAGCCCTGGAGCTCCTCTGTAGGGGTGGGCTGGAGGCTCTGCCAGTTGGGACATCTCAGACCTGGTGGTTATTTTGGATGGTGCAGATGCCATGTTCCTTGCACATGCATATCGCATTTGCTACAGAAGGGACGGGCAGCGTTTTTCTGTTTCAAGTACCACGTGGAGATTAATCCATGCACATGATATTAGGAAGTTTTTGTTTACGGAGCTAAGGGTTTAGCCCAGCTGTTTAAAATTCCCATGTCACCAAGATGTTGCTGCTGAGGAACTTACAGAGGAAAAGGGAACTTTGTTGCAGAGCTTAAGATTTGGAGGGGCTGTTTCATGTACATTTGTGAAATTATTGGGGTATGTCCCAGCACACCTCAGGTCTGGACTGCATTGGCTTCTTTATAAATGGAAATGTTTTGTCAAGTTTGGCCTTAATCTTTTTTTGACTATGTTGTTGGTTTGCATTACATCAGTAACTTGAGGTGCTGCCTCTTTAAAAATACCTGCTCTGAACTGCAGACATTGCTGTGCACTGTTACCAGCATGCTTCCAAAAAAGTAAAAGGACAAAAATATGCTATCAAAATTTGGAGACCTTTCGTCTTCTGGCCAGTGTCCCAAATATTCAAAGAGAATAACAAGAGAAGTTACTGAGGTTTGTTGTGGAAGAGTATTCCAAGTGCTCTCACAGATGTTTTGATGTTTATATCTTTTGGCATGGCCATATCCAAAGGATTCTGTTACAGTTTCCTGACAGATCATTTGCATTAGAATTGTGTAATGGAAATTCAAGTAAAAGAAATCTCTTGATGAAAAAAGGTAAACCATTATAAAGGAGAAATCGTGGGTTGTTTTACCCAGGGAAATAAAATATCAGAAAACTTACTCTGGAAGTTTAACCTGAAAAGAGTGAAAACCTGCTTGTTCGGATGCAGCAGGCTGTATAAACCAGCCCTTTCATAGCTCAACGGAGGCAGGCTGCTGAGTCACTGGAAGCCCCAGGGTGAGATTTTTTCATCACTCTGGGCTCTCATTTCCCTCCCCAGTGGGAGGTCATGGTTAGGTATGAATGGAGAGCCATTCTCTCTGGGACCATGGGACAGGAGCAGATGGAAACCCCGTCTGGTGTGCCAAGAGCAGCCTGGTTGGGCCACTTGAAACTTTGTGGTTTGATAAATGTGAAGTCAACCAGTTACATTTCAGTTATTAGGGTTTGGTGGTTTCTGCTGAAATTTAAAATGTGAGAATGACAAAAAGAAATGACAGAATAAGTTTGGAGTTCTGCATTTTGCAACTTCCTAAACAGACCATCTTGAAAATTTCCATCTTCCCCAGGTCTTGAAGTAATGCATAAGAACCAACAGGCATTGCCTCATTGCAAAATCACTGTGCAGCCCTATCAGAATATATGTTATTTTTCCTTTTTTTGTAAGTGACCCAATCTAGCCTGTTTTTCCTCTTTATTGGAAAGGGGTATCCCTGATTTTTTTTTTTTTTTGTGATAGCACTGTATGCACAGCTGTATCTGTTACACATACATTCTACATGTCACTATATTGCTGTAGTTAAAATGGTATTGCTTTCCAGAGTGGACAAATCCCTTCGTCCAAGGGGAATTTCCTGTGGGAGGCAGTTTACCTGACCTCCTCTTTTTCTCATCGTTTGCTATCTTTCAGGATTCCTCTTCCCTGTGCTCCCAGAAGGGTGGTGTGATAAAGCAGGGCTGGCTGCACAAAGCAAATGTCAACAGCACCATCACTGTTACCATGAAGGTGAGTTTGGTCCAGTTACTCATGAACAAGGCATGAGGTGAAGTTCAGGCCACATCTCCAAAGCTCCCAGGAGCACCGTGGGTGGGTTTGGGTTTGGATGGGCATCTGCCCCTCTTGTATCCCGTGATGGACTGGAAAACCCAGTCTGGCAACAGTTTTTGACCCTCCCCTTCCCTCCCCTCCCCACTGATCCACTTTGGACCATGACAGGCAAGCTAACCAAAAAGGTGAAACATGTTCTTGTAAAGCAAGATTGTTTTCTGGATGAGCAGCTGAGGCCCAGGAGAGGAAGGCAACTGGGATAAGTGAAACAGCTGCCCTGCAAAGACAGCTTTCTGAATGGATAGTTTCCTTGCTGGTTGGAAACATGTAGAGAGGCCAGCTTTAAATTAAAATGATAAATCTTTGCTTTTAAAGCAGGGGTGATATTACTGCAGAGATGTAGCATTACTGACCTAAAAGCAACAGCTGCCTTGTCTCCTGCTCTTCATAATCTGATGTGACATTGCTTAGATTGTGCAGAGATTCTTTAGTAGTTCCACCACAAGTTTTTGCTATGGCAATGAGCCTGTCTGCTGTCCCACCGTGCAGCTGCCTTGTTACAGCATAGAGAGATTGTTACGGAGTTATGCTCAATAGTACAGCTGAGGGATAGCTGCAGCGAGGCTGCTTTGTAAGGATATATTAAAAATTCTCAAAAAGCCTAATTGTTCCAAGGCTTGATTCAATGAGTTATGCTTTCAGAAGTGGAACAGGACTGTTCATAGGGCTAATTTTAATGTGAGTTTTAAAATGGGCTTGAAGGCGATAGACAGAACAGGATTTTCTGATCCTCTGCTTTTCCAATCATGGTTAAAGCAACTTTTTTTTCCTGAAACGTCTGGAGGAGGTATCATACATGCTCAAAGTAGTCAGTTGAGCCCATTCTAGTTTGAGCCTCTGGTGGTATTGGTCTCAGTGCCCTGCACCTCAGACCTGCCTTTCAGAGAAGTTAGCTGAACTACACTGGTTTCAGTTCAATTAATAAGATTCAGAGTCTCCAATGAAACTCTGATATCTGTTCTCTGAGCTATGTCTTACAAAACATCTCTAAGGCACAGGTGAGAAAGCTGAGGACTTTGACCATCTTCAGCCTTATCACCACTTGGAGAGGCTGCTGTGATGTGTCCATCTTCTGAATGCTGGTTCTTTGACTGCTGAGCTGTTGGTGCCTCACACTGTTGCTAAGCATGTGCAGAGTGTGTTTTGTAGAGAGCTGAACCGCAAGCAAACTCTCATTAGGCTACAGCTGCCACTCTTTATTTCAGAACAACCTTTCCTTTGCAGAGAACTGCCCTGGTTTGGCTCAACTCTCCCTGTCTGGTTTGCAGCGTGTTGGTGGCCTGCACTGCAACCACGGCATCAAGGATTGTCCTTCTGTCCTCTGCCCAAATGCACTTCCCCGGTTCTCTAGCCATCCTCTAGCAATCTCAGTGCTCACCAGAAGCACCTCTAGCCTGATCAGAGGGGGTGTTCCCTCTCCTGCCAGGTTTATAGTATTAATTTCAAATGGTCGTCATCTTCTGACAATGATTTCTGACAGCAGCGCTTGCATGGCGGGAAGATCATAGGAATAGTGTTTGCTGTTTGATTATGCATTTACTTTTGAACAGCGCTCAGTAAATGCAAACTGTCTAGCATGAAATCCCATAACCACAAGGGATATCAACCCTGTAATATCTAGAGAGAGATCTGTCATGGGTTTCTGTAGCATCCACTGCCAAAATTCCTGAGATTGCTTCAGTGAAGTGCTAAATCACTGTTTAGGCTGGATTAATGCTTCACATCCTTAGCTTTCCATGTATCTTTCTGGTCTGTTGAACTAAAGGTTTAGTTAAATCTTATAAAACTTAAAGTTCAACAACTCATGGAGCATCTCTACAGCTAATTAGTGTGGTGTGTATTTTCCCCACTCCTGTGCTTACCTTTCCACGTGGGTCCCCTCTTCCCCGCCCCTAGCCCTAACCACTCCCTCGGGTTTCCCCATTGATTCTGTTACCCCAACTCCGCCCATGTACCACCACTATGCCCTGTGACCATTGGTGCATGTGGTCTCTCCACCCCCCCTGCCCCGGATAAAGGACCTTGCATGCCAACTGATTCCCTCTCTCGCTCCTTTCTCTTGCGTTCTACCCTACTTTGGGGCACCAGCCTCTGCCTGGGGGAACCATGCCATGTGCTGGCTCTCTACCTTTGGGAGCCAGCACATGTGCTGGATCTAGGCTTCTGGGAGCCACCATGAAATAAAAGATCTTCTGTAGTCCTCATGCGGAGAGCATTCTCACCTCCTTTATCGTCACCGTGTTGCGGGGCCTACAGCCAGCCAGAGCATGCAAGGGGCAGCCTGGAAGGGGCACGGGAAGCAGAACAGCCGCTCTCCCAGAGCAAACCTCACTGCGCTCTCTGAGAAGGCTGTGGCATGCCATACCACCCCCAGGAAACCCACCCACCGCAACAAATTAGTCATCCAAATGATGCCAGAGGTTACCTCTCAGAAGGGATGGGTTACGGTTCAGAGCACAATGCGCTCTCCCAGTTCTCTGCAAGTGAGTGGGTTTACTGAACATGTGCTGGTGTCAGTAATGATAGGAGCAGGAAATTACTTGTAATTTTGCATGTGGCATGAAAAATGCTGTGTTTATTCATAGATCTTCCAGATAGACAGAACAGTAGAAATACTTGCAGTGCTGCTTGTCCTGGCTTCTTTCATGATTCTTCTAACACAGATACCCAGCAACTGTGAAATACACCCTGCTCTTTACAGCATATGGTGCTACCACAATTGCTGCCAAAATGTTCTCCTTAATTATAGTCCAGTGGCTTTTGCCTGACAAGCACGAAGAAAGATGTTCAGAGATACTGGAGACCTTTTTTTTCTTCAGGAAAACCAGTATTATAAACACAGGAACACTTCTTCCGAAGTTACTGTTTTTTGATGTAAGAATTGAACACTAAGCCAAAGCAAGTTCATGAAAATAGGTTTGTGTTAAAAACCCAAAGCCAAAGCCACAAAAACCCCAAGCAGTTGAATGGATTGCATTGTCCCTTGGCTTGCATTTGAGTGCTAGGAATTTCCATGTGTCTGTTCCTAAGTCTTCCAGACAATTGCTTTGTAATTATACCTGAGGTCTATATGAAAAAGGCTCTGGAAATACCTGCTCTGGGGTGGGATGGATCTTCAAGTGAGGTGCTGATCTGAATTTACTGTATAGCATTACTTTGTAAAGATAAAGGAGGCTGGAGCCAGCTGAGAGATTAGCTGGAGGCCCTGGGGCTTTGGTTTAGATGGGCAAACTTATAACAACAAGAAGGGCATTAAAATTAAAGAAGATGATGGAAATCTCTCTTTGTAAGAGCAAACCATATTCAAATGGGTGAATCTGCAACACTCCAGGGTCAGCAGTGTTTCATGTTACAGTATTTTCTCAATAGCAAGGAAGGCAGATATTGAAACCATGGCCATGGTTTGTGATTTACAGCAGTGTGAATATTTGCCTGAGCAAGAATTTGTGTTTTTACAGGTATTCAAGAGGAGGTATTTTTACTTATCACAGCTCACAGATGGCTCCTATATTCTGAATTCCTACAAGGATGAGAAAATTTCAAAAGAATCCAAAGGCTGCATTTTCTTAGATGCTTGCAGTGATGTGGTTCAGGTAGGTGTCCTTTCTTTGTGGCTCTACATAGACTTAAGGATTGCTGGCTCTGAGATAGGCCTGCTCTCTCGAGGTCTGAAGGCATGGAATTGCAAACTAACCCAAAGCTGGTCAGCTAAACTGATCAATAGGCCAGTAAGTAAATTATATTACTTTGTCTGGGGTACCTTCCTCCTCTATTTGCTGCTTGCACCAGCTTGTTGTTTCTTAAGCTATATCTTGAGAAGTCCTTGCAAACATGCAGTCCTCTGGAATTTAGGACCTGCTCAAGGCTCGTAAGGTTTTAGGAGCAGGTATTTGTACAGGTCTAAATCCTGGGTTTGCTTAGTTGTGCTAGAATGAAGTGCAGCAGTGGATTGTTGCTCTGCCTTCTGCGCTTGCTGTCTCTGCAGAAGCTTCAAGCACTGAGTGTGGTGCAGGGCGGCTTAAATTACCCCAGTGGTTTGCTTCAGCATGGATGAGTCAGAGCCATGAGTTTCCATTTATCTTTCTGAACACAGTAAAAGAAGTAATGCACACACCTCAGTGGTGTATGGGATGTACTTCCCAGGTTGCATCTGATTTGCCTTGGCTTCTGGTTGGAAAATGCTGTTTAAAGGCCAGCACAGCTCCAAAAAGCTGCATTGTACCACTTGCTTTTTTAAGATAGATGCCTCTAAGTGTCCCAGAGTGCAGCATTACTTACCATGTCAGACAAATCCAGTTCCTGGCTTCTCTGGGTAAATATTAAAGGTCTGATGACATCAGAAGGAGATTGTTCCTGCTCCTTGGTGCAATGTCTGTCCTTCAGTCTGGCTTTCCTTCACTCAGAGTAGCTGGCCATGCTCAAGCCATGAAGCCCTCTGTGACTGCAGCAGGATTGCTGTGTCAGGGAGGGTGCATGCTTTGTATTTTGTGGTATTTCAGCTCAGGATGTTTTCCCAGAGAGGAGTTGTGTGGCAGGTACTGTGCTGGGTTGTTGAGGAAAATGTAATATAAATCTCTTGTTTGTTTGTTCAGTGTCCCAAGATGCGCCGCTATGCATTTGAGCTGAAGACAATAGACAAGTACAGCCATTATCTTGCAGCTGAAACTGAGCAGGAGATGGAGGAATGGCTGGTAACTCTGAGGAAGATCATTCAGAGCAATACTGAGAGTTTGGTGCAAGAGAAGAAGGATGTTGTGGAATCTGTGCAAGGTCAGTTTGTAAACAAACACGTACCTTCTCCCTTCTCCAGCAGGATGCAAGCCGTGTGCCTGGAGAAGTGTATACTGTACTGTATTTAAAGCAAGAATTGTGGCTGACACACAATGTCATGCAAAGGGGCTTCGTATAACACAGATGATAATCTGAGGAATAAAAGTGGAGGGAAACTTGACCCTTCTTCTGGATGGGAAATCCATGACAAAGTTTCAAGGCTCCTAGAAAACTGGCTCTGTGCTGAAGTTCTGCTTTGGACAGACCCAGCAGACTGTAATAGTACACTTTGATACTGGTAATGCATGGAAAAATCTTACTCTTAAGGAATGGAAAAGTCTCCCTAAACTGTTTCTGTGCTATTGTTAGCAAATACTGCAGGATGCTTTCTGGCAGAGCAGTGCTCCTGCAGTTGTTTTGAACATCTGTTTTTTGTGTCCTTGCAGATGATGAATCAAGCATGCAGGGAAAGTCAGAGAACATCCTGGAGAGCCTGGAGAGGAGCATGCATCCAGAGCTGATGAAGGTATTGTGTTTGCAGGATCACTCTCCCCACCCACAGCTACTTCTGTCCAGGTTATCTGTGAGAGGGGTTTTCTAATTTCTGTATCTCCAGCTCTGGGGGAGCTGAGCAGGCACCAAGTCCTGGTGGAGTCTCTGTTATCCCACCTGTCTGTCTCACAGATGGAGCCCTGTGGTTTGAGGCTGCATGTTCCTCACCTCCAAGTGTGGTTGCGGCTTCTGCCTGCTTTTTCCTTCAGCACAGGCACATCTTTGTACTGTCAGTGCTTTGCATCAGCTCATGTATCACAAAGGCAACCTGAAAAATAATTATTTTGTTTTGATTCAGTTCTTTCCAAGATCGAGTCTTGGCCTCTCTGTGGCCAGGCACTAATATCAATGTCTTCCTTTGTCTTAGTATGGAAGAGAAACAGATCAACTAAACAAACTGAACAGAAATGATGGAAGACAAAACATCTTTTCTTTCGACCCAGAAGTCCAGGTAAACAATCCCACGTTTGCCTCAGTGAGGTTTTGTTCACTGTGTCGTGCCTCCCTTGTTCCCTTGCATGGCCACAACGTTTGCCTGCAGAAGCAGCATGTTTTCCAGGAGGGAATAGAAGTGCAGCTCATATTCCTGTCAGTGAGAGCAGAATGAGATGCCAGTGCTCAGGTGATAGCTCAAATGCAGGTGATAGCTCAAATACAGAGAAGAGTTGCAGCAGCCCCGCACATGGCCTCCTTCCAGCTTTGCTGACATTTGTGCAATGCATCTTGATGTTGCTGGATTTCAAACCAGATTTTCTCTGGGGCTCTGAGAAGTTCTCATGCTTGCAAGAAGAAGCAGTAGAAGTGGTATTGCATGGATACCTGCAATGCTGCATGGGCTCAGCACATCTGGTGCAGGGAGCAGTGGTGGAAAAGACCATGACAGGGATTTACAGGGAGAGCCTCAGTCTTCAGGGAGTTTTCAAATGTAGGAACAGACAAACTGAAAAAACACTCTGTGCTGGTCGAATGCACTGGAGTAGGAGGTCATTGTCTATTGGCCTGTTTTCTTCTTGGCTTTGAACTTGAACTCTCCACCAGGGTCCAGGTGTGGGATTTCAGTGGAATGAGCTGCAATTGCTAACAGAGTTTTAGGGAACTGTTCCAAGGTATGTCATTGTTTCTGGTTCTCCTTCTGGCATGCTTTGGCATGTTCACACCTGTAAAATAGAACATTCTGGTTTAACAAGGAAATGTAATTAGTCTTTAAAAGGTTTAGTTGTACAAAATGAGCTCTTCTCTTGGCAATTCTTTAGGGTGTTTAAAAGAAGGCATCCAGGAGGCTTTTTGGTTTCTTTTTTTTTTTTAAGAGAAGCTCTGAGAAGCTTCCTATATTCCAGTCAGATAATAAAAATGGGAATATTACTCAATGTGGAGCATCTAAGATAATTTCTTTTACCTAACCAAATGATTAGGTTGAATTCACTGCCCTCTTTCTATACCCAGAGTGCTTCATTCTGGGTCAGTGGGTCAGTTGGATCTGCTGTAACACCAGGCAGTCAGTCTTTGCTCCAGTCAATGCTGGTACATGCACACTTGTATGCCTGGTGCTAAGGAAACTAGGAGCAGGAACATGTACCTGCAGTGTACTTTCCTCATGAAAAGAAAATAAGGGAAGCAAAAATACCTGCTGGTATTTAGGGGTGTTTGGTAGCTCTGTCCCCAGCACAATGGGTTTGTCAAAGACTGAGGGTCTTTGGTTTCACATGTGCTTGCTCTTCGAGGAGGGTGGATGTGGAGGCACAGACCAGGTATGGGTGTTCTGGGTTAGGGAGGAGGTGATGATAAACGAGCCTGTTTGGATTCCTCAGCCAGACAGTCTTTACTGTTACTACCCATGCCAGTTACTGCTGTGCAGCTGGACACGCCTTCCACTTTGAAATGTCGCTCACAATCCCACATGTGCTTTCTCTCTATTTCAGGCACAGGAGCCATCTCTAACCTAGTCGTACCTTCATGGTGGAAGATACTTTTTTGATTGTAACATTGTCTTATGTTCTGCTTTTTTCCCCAAGCTCTCAGTGGTGTTTGGGAAGATCCCCAGGGTTACAACAAAGCAGGAAGGAACTGAAATCATTCTGAGGTTTAGTTTGCTGTGCTCTACAAAACAGGTTGCTAAAAATTGCTACACTCCCATGAATTTACGTCTTGAATACTTTTGTGTAACATCACCAAATGGCACTCATTTGTGAATGTCTTGTACCTTTCGGACCACTTAAAAAAACATTGAATAAGATAATATTGGACGTAATGTGATCCCTTAACATTATTCAGGGGATTGTTTTCTTTTTTAATGAGACCAGATTTGTTTGTTTGTTTGCTGTCTAGAGACTCGATTTCTCAGGGATTGAGCCAGACGTGAAGCCTTTTGAGGAAAAGTGCAGCAGGCGCTTCATGATTTGCTGCCAGGACTTCTCCCTCAACCTCCTTGCTCAGCTGAGCGACAGGGCAGAAGAAGGACCCACCAATGTAAGGAGAACTCCAGCATGTCCTGCTATGTCTTCTTTCCTCTCACCAGCAAGAAAATACCTTGGCAAATTAATCTGGGAGTAAAACAATCCCATTTTGTCATGAGCACCAGTGGGACCTGGACAGGTGGTGGCTACTGGCCCAGAGTCATTGCAGGATTTGTTTGCCTTGGTATTTTGGTGTTCCGAAAACATGTTTGGGGACAGGGTCTGTGCTGACATGCCTCAGCCTGCCAGGAACTGGGACTACTGGGAAACCTGTGGTTCAGGGGCACAGGGAATGGGGAGTATGTGTCTGCCAAATTCTGCATCCCTGGGAAAGTTCTGTTGGTAAATGATTAAGCTCCATCTCCAAACCACTCACGGCTGTGTTTTATTTCATTTCCCCTAATGGCAAGGGATTTCCCTGTTCTGGAACCTTCTTCCGACTCCCAGCCGAACCCTATTCACAGCCACTTTATTATATGCATTTGTTACTGTGCCAAAGTTGTGTCTTAACCTAAAAACTCATGTATTTTCTGAGCCTCTGATGTTTGTAGACAGCTATTACATCTCACCTCAGCCTTTGTTCTGCTGGGCTGAACAGACCAGTCTCCTCCAGTCTCTCCTCCCAAAACAAATCCCTGCTGTCATGTCCTGCACTTGCTCTGGCTGGAGTCAGCCCTTTCTGCAGGGGTGCAGAGCAGTACGGGAGTCAGAGGCACCAGCACTGCCCCATCTCTGCTGATGCTGCCCTGTCTGATGCCTAGTAGAATCACAAAGGCTTTTTTGTGATGGTTTCATATTGACAGCTCACAGCTCTGATACACAACACCAGGCTCAGTAACTCCCAGCAGATGGATGCATCGCTAATAGCAAAGATTCTTGTTATCCATCCTTAATCAGGTCCAGAGTGAGACCTAATCAGCACATTTTCAGCATTGATGTAATGCCTCCAAGTCATGCTTGTAATGTCTTGGGCATGCTACAGTTTTATCTTCAGGCCTGCATTTTTATCTTTCCATGGATGCACGACTATTAGGATGTTTGAATTAAAAATACATTAATTATTGCCTGCCACTTGCCTGATGCTGTCAAGGTCAGTAGCTACAAAAGAATTGGCAGATTTTGCACATGCATTTCCTCAGCAGTGTCAGCCTTGTATTTGAGCTCTCCTGGCTGGGGGAGCTAACTTTCCTTCTAGGATAGCCTCTGAGGAGCATTTTGAGTGTCACAGTTGAGCCATCCAGAGCTAATGGACTTTGGAAAATAAATACAGTGATCTTTAGCAGGTGATCTTAAACACTCTTAAGCTGATTTCTTTCTCATTGCAAAATGATAAACAGCTCTGATAAACTGAGTTCATATTTTCTTCCTGACTTCATAGTTTACGACTTAAGTAAAAAACATATGGATTTCATTCTTTATATTTCATATAGCTTTGTTCAAGCTGACTAGATCAAAATGCAAGAAGGTGTAGGAAAAAAAAAGGCTCTGTATATTTATAAAGCAAATAAACATGGATTGTCTGTCACAGTTCATTAAAATGCTGGTGTACCATACTAAAGGAACAAAAAGAAGAAGGTGGTTCCCAGTTTCCTTATCAGGGAAAGCAATGCATATTGATGCTCTTGAGCCTGTGCCATGCATTTTTTATGACACACATATTCAATAAAATTTCCAGGTTGAGCCCTTTTTTCTAAGCTTGGCATTATTCGACCTGAAAAATAATTGCAAGATTTCAGCTGATTTCCATGTGGACTTGAACCCTCCATCTGTCCGGGACATGCTGCTGGATAACTCTGAGCCCAGAACAGAGGGCACCCAGGGCCGTTGTCCTGGCCAGAGCCTTGTGCACGGGGTTCCTGAGTCCTGCCTGCGCTACATAAAACGGGTGAATATCTCACTTTCTCCTCATTCTGTGTCACTGCTGAGGCTTTTCAGTGACTTTGAAGTGTGTTGTTATCACACACTTCTGGTAACCAGAAGCCAGCTTTTCTCTTGAGTTTTGGTCAGCGTTGAGGTTGCCACATGGGGCTCACTGGCAGTGACAGGCAAAGCGCCACAGAGAGTTTTCCAAGACTTGGCCATGCTCAAGCTTGGTGAGCCCCTGTGGTCCATCCCCAGGGCAGGGTCTGTGTGGGTTGTGGGAAGGGGGCAGTGGGATGGTTGGGGCCAAACCCCATGTCACACATCAGGGTCCTGCTGTGTGACAGTTGCTGTTTCTCTGTTGCAGGGGGTGTTCTCTGTGACCAACCCACATGCAGAGATCTTCCTGGTGGCCCGTGTGGAGAAGGTGCTGCAGGGCAGCATCACCCACTGTGTAGAGCCCTACATGAAAAACTCGGACCCCGGGAAGGTACTGGGTGGGGCCATGGGAGTATCAACTGAGTAGTGCTGTCTGCTGCTGCAGGGAGTAGTGTGGGCTGAAACATGGGTCGTTCTGCGGCTCTTCAGTTTCTTTCTGGCAAATATAGTCTTTGTCCATTCTATTTGCACTGTTCCCAGGCTGGCTTCAGTTGGGCTGTCCTGGAAGACTTGATTCCTTCCCCTAGAAAGAGGCAGAGGATTTTTAGAAAGAGCCAAGCATTTGGGGCCAGACCTTTCCCCATTACACTTCAGCAAGCCAAAGCCTGGGCTGGCAGGAAAAAGTAGGACACTTCATCCTCAGAATGAAGTGTCTGCACAGAATAATAGAATCCTTTTTCTTGGAAAAACCCTATATAAGATCATTGAGTCCAGCCGTTAACCCAGCACTGTCAACCGCACCACTAAACCATGTCCCTAAGCACCACATCTGCATGTCTTTTAAATCCCTCTACCACTTCTCTGGGCAGCCTGTTCCAATGCTTGACAACCCTTTGAGTGAAGAAATTTTTCCTGACATCTAAGGGAGAGGCCCTGCTGCTACAACCAGCATCAGTCTCTGCATGCCAGGTGGAGCTGATGCTGCCTTGTTGCAGCCAGTCAAGAGTAGTTCCTGAAAAGTCAGTTACAGAATACCTGGTAATGGTGGCAGTCCCTTGGCACACTTTGTAAGTCTGCACAGGATGAGCCAATTGCAGTCAGTTTTGGAAAATAAACTAATACCCTTTGGCAAATAGAGCACTAACAGCCTGACAGTTTAATCCTGAGGAGGTTTAGCATGACTGCCCACAACGTTTGCTATTGCTTTGTGAAGTAACAGCTGTAGGTGGTGTGAAGTGACAGACAGGGATGTCTGTCAGCTGCGCTGGTGCCTGGGGAGCAGACGGAGAGATGCACCTCCCTGGAGACTGCAGCGCCCTTCACTCTTGTTCCAGCGCAGCATCAAAGTCCTGGCACACACACTGACCTGCGTCTCTCATGTTTTGCAGACTGCCCAGAAGGTCCATAAGGTGGCCAAGCAGGTGTGCAGCCGTCTGGGCCAGTACCGGATGCCCTTTGGCTGGGCTGCCAGGTCAGTGCCTCGGGCTGGGCTGTGCTCTTGGGCTGGACTCTACCCACAGTGGGAGCTGCTGCTGAGAGTGACCTGGGACATGACTGGGCAAAGGGCCAAATGACTGAAGTCAGTGAAGTTGCAGCCGAGGGCAGAGTTTGGCTCTGACTCCCAAGAAAGATTTGGGATTGGCCTGAAATGCTCTATCTAGAATTAGAAACAAAGTATTAAAAAATAAACAGTTCTGGGGCTAGGAAGGCAGTAACCTTCCTACTGACCTGTAGCTACTGCTATCAGGGCGCAGAACATTCCTGGGGACAGAATACATCGTCCCATGCTACCAAGGGAATCACTGCAGAAACTCCCTCCTGGCACCAGCCATTGCCAGGGACAGGATGAGAGCAGAGAAGTTCCCAGCCTGGCAGTGGCAATCACACAGAGTTTGTTTTCCATCTTAAACTCTGCATTAATTAATGTTCTTGGGAGTGGCTGGAGGTAGTGATCCCATTCCCTTGCTGTTCTTTTACTGGGACTGATAAGTATGTCAGTGCTAACTCTCTTAAATCTCAGTCAGAGGAAGGCCTGAAGGCAAGATCCACTGCCTCCTAGTGCTAAATTGCATTTTGGTGCTGACAAAAGGGATGGGAAGGACATGGGAATACAGAAAGCTGTCATGATGGGCTGGAATTTGGTGGTATACTGCTTGCAATATGTATTCTTGAACTGGATGTTCCTGTGACATGGGCTGCTCATCTTTGAGATAGTGTTTTTGGGATGCAGCTGGATCCTGGGAGCCAGCACTCAGACCTCTTCCAAGTGGTGCCTCACCCTAATGGTGGGCTCTGAGTGGGCTCTGGCTGGATAAAGAGCTGCCTTTGGACACCAAGGAGCTGAGTGGCCTGGTGCAGGGAGCTGTGTTGCTCTGCATCCCTTAAACATTTCTCCTGTGGGTCTCAGAGGAAAGTGTTTGCACAGAAGGGGAGTGCAGATGCTTTAATGTTTTTATTATACGCAGACACCCTTTATTTTCAAGGGCAGAGATGCTGGTATTTATCCAGGGCAGAGTCCAGTCTCCTGCGCTGGCTTCAGGAGGAAGCTGATGTGTGTCCCCAAACTAATTTTTATCGTACACTCCTTTCCTAGGAGGATTTCTGTGATCTGACCCCCTATGCAAATGGGAAGATGCTTTACCACTTGGTGTTAGTGGGAGGGGATGGAAGGGTGTTTGTGATTGTGCACCAGGCTTGGAAATGGGCTGAATGTGTCCTTCTGACCTGGCTGGAGAGAGGGGAAATGGGTGATGTCCCATGTGATTTCATGTGACACAGTTGCAGCCTGGGTGGGGTCTAAGCACCACTTCAGGGTGGGAGAGCAGTCAGGTCTGTGGTATTGGGAGCAGTCACAGGCCAGTGAACCTCTCACCTGATGAACTGCCTTTCAGATGTGTCAAAGACCTCAGTGTCTGTATATGTACCAACATTTAGAAAATACACCTCTTCTTTTCTGCAGACCGGTTTTCAAAGACTCCCAGGGCACTCTTGATGCTAATGGAAAATTCTCACCCCTGTACAAGCAAGACAGTGGCAAACTCTCAAATGAAGATATGCTGAGGCTTTTAGCAGAGTATAAGAAGTAAGTATGAGAGACTGGTGCAGTGGCTGGGCAGGTATTTTAACATACATTTTTAAACAGTTAAGTGTAAGCATGAGATGACAATTTCTAAAATACTTGGAGGGTAGCAAAAAATGTTGATGATGTGCTCAGCACCTGGGCTTTCAATGTTCACACTCTTGTTCCTTTCTCCCTAACACAGACCAGAGAAGCCAAAACTGCAGGTCATTCCAGCCCAGTTAAATATCGTCATCAAAGACATCCCGTTAGACTTCACAAGTAAGGATCATGGATCTTAACATAAATGCTGATGGCTTGAGCCTCAGGAGTTAATGCTTCTAGGGGGGATTTTGCTGTTTCATTAACAAGAGTATCTTGGGGCTGCAATGAGACATGAGTAATTCAGCACAACCGATGACTTGTAAGTCTTTCTGATGCATTCTGCAGAGATGTGGTCCAAGTGCAGAGATTTACCTGAGGGATTCATCTGCTTTACAGTTTCGCCATCACATCCTAAAGCCAAAGGAAGCCACCTGCCTGCTTTTGCACCAATCTCATATGATAGTTTTGATCCATAACATTGTAGGGCTTTACAAACATGGTCAGTCTGATTCTTTACCTTGCATTTAAAGAAACTGAAGCAAAGAAAGGACTTGTGATGTGTTCAGTGTCATTCCATGGGCTTTTGGCAACTCCTGTCACAGGTTATGTAGGTTAATCTCCTGTCTGAAAGGCTTTTGTAGTGGACCTAATTTTTTCTGTTCTTATTCTCTTCCAGATTGTTTCACAGCTTCTTATATTCCTATAAAACCTTTTGGGAGGGACTGTGAGGACATTGCAGTTGAAGTGGAGGAGCTTGTCCCAGAGGTTGCGAAATACTGTTACCCCTTCACTGTCTACAAAAACCACCTCTATGTCTACCCCTTACACTTGAAGTATGAGAACCAGAAGGTGTTTGCAAAGGTGAGTGACGTGGGGAGTGACATGGGGAGTGACCTGCAGCCAGGCTTGGTGTGGGCCAGGGTGATGCTGCTGCTCATCCTCCTGTTCTCCCCCATTTCAGGCAAGGAATATTGCTGTCTGTCTTGAGTTCAGGGATTCAGATGAAGCTGACGCCAGGCCATTAAAGGTGGGTTAACGCTACCTGTTAACGGGGCTGCCATTTGGCCACTGCTGTGTGTTCTGTACCAGCCAGGCTGAGTAGGGCAAGAGAAAAGCACTGAGTTTCCATGATCACTGGTTTAACTTGGCCAGCTCATTTAGGGTGGCAGGACCCTGAATTCAGCTCTTCATTTGTTTTTCCAGTGCATATATGGCAAACCCGGGGGCCCTCTCCTGACCACAAACATGTACGCTGCTGTGCTGCATCACAACCAGAGCCCGGAGTTCTATGATGAGGTAAAAGCAAAATGTGGGAAACAGCAGATTTTCCTGGATGCTACAGTGCCAAGGGGCTTTTCAGGATACCTGTTTTTCCAGGGCTGGGTGAAATAAGGGTAAAGATAATTACCAGCCATTTGCCTCAGCAGAAAGGCTCAGCAAAGCCAGAGCCTTTGTCAATTTTTAACATCGGTTTGTTTTCTGCTGTCTTTACTGTCACGCTTTGTGCACTCCAATCACACACCCCCATTAATAAGTGATGTTGCAAATGTGATGAAAATGTTAGGAGTTATTTAAGATGGGTAAGAATGTGTCTTGTGTAACTGCATACGCCATAACATTTGTGAAATGAAATAGAACTAAAATATTACTCCACAACTAAAAATACAGTCTGATCTATCATGATATCATTTTAGATTAAAATTGATCTTCCAATTCACCTCCATCAAAAGCATCATTTGCTTTTCACCTTCTATCATGTCAGCTGTGAAATTAATACAAAGGCAGCATCGAAAAAACAAGACACCGTTGAAACTCAAGGTATGTTGAATGCTTAAATTACTTCTGTTGAAGTGTAAAGGCCAAGATAAAACAAATGTAGGGACATGAAGAAAATATGTGATTAAGATACCAGCCTATCTGAATTTTCTTTTCTAAAAGCAACCTAATAAAAAATTGTAGGTCTAAAATGGAATAAACTCAATGTTTTAGTTTATATTAAAGCTCAAATTTTTGCTGTAGTCTGACAGCTCTTTCTGTATGTTCCTGACTTGACTTGCACAAATGTGCTGTTGTCAGGCAAGTCACCAGTAAAAACTTGCTGTGAGATCAGGGTCTCAGGGGCTGATCCTACCAACACTAGGCATATGCACAACTGGGTCCCACTGGCTGGGGAACCTCTCCCTTCATCCAGTCCTCAAAGGACCCTCATCGTGGTGCACAGCCATGGCTCACGCACTATTCCTGCCCCTCAAACGCACTCCTAGTCTGTGCTGTGTCTGAATTTTGTTCACCAGGTAAAAGGTGCTTTAATGACACTGACGTGGTTGATCCCTTGCTGAAGCCACTTGCACAGCTGCAAGTTTGGACTTCTCAGGATGAGACAGAGGTCTTTTTGAGCTGAACATATACCCCTGTGTGTCTGCTAACTCTGCTTCCCTGGTTGCCTCCGCAGTGGGATACGCCTGGGTGCCATTGCTGAAGGATGGGCGGATTGTCACCCTGGAGCGGCATCTGCCGGTTTCATCCAACCTCCCACCTGGATACCTGGGGCTTGGAGACACAGAGTCACGGAATGTAGGAAGGCCATTTAAAATGGGCTTAAATGGGAAAGGAAGAGGAAAGTTGAGCTTTTGTTACTACTGTAAATTTTGGGTTTCTGTTGGTGCTTTGCTCAGCTGTAAAGACCTCTACTGCAGGGCACCCCCAAAGCTTAAAGTTCTTAGGGATGAGAGACAGGACACCTTTAATTCCACTTTCTCTGGTTATGCAGGTTGCAGAGGGTATTTCAGTGGCAGGTTGGGCTGGGCTGTTGCAGATGGCACAGATCAGGAGAGTGAGCCTGTGCTCTGTGTGCATGGGGAAGGTGGTATTTGTGCTGGGCATGAACCCCTTCTTCCACCCTAGCCAGTACCTTCTGACCAGGTGTCTGCACAGAGCCACCTTCTCACCACAGTCTGAAACCAAGTACTTGAACGTTGTCTGTTCGCAGCAGCCCAGCATGGATGCAAAGTGGGTGGATGGAGCAAAGCCGCTGTTTAAAATCAGAATCCATTTGGACTCAACCATTTACACCCAGGTAAGTCAAGCACCTTGAAAACTTCCAGCACATATGCGAAGGAGGAGACTGCTGTGTCTCTACTACTGCTAAGCCGTAGGTGGTGTGGGACAGAGGGCCCTGGTACCTGGTTTGCAAAGCAGCACTGAGATACTTCTGAAGCAGCATGGCTGGGATTTCTTGCAGGGATCTGCTCCTTGACTGAATGGGATGAGATAATTGTGTGGCTGAATGAGCCTCGGTAGAGGTTAATGTTTCCTTGGCCAATTGCACTATAACTGACAGGACCAAGGAAACATTTGAGCAGATGAGCTGCTTCAATGATACAAAAGAGAGAACTGGTGGATGTAAGAGGTTTCCCCGAACTGTAGAATCATTAATGTTGAAAAGACCTCTAAGATCATTGAGTCCAAGCTAGTATTAGACTTTTTATCAAGTTTTTTAAAAAAGAAGTTCTTTGACAACAGCAGACACAAGAAAACAACAGTCCTGGTTTCCCTCTGAAAGCAGTTCAGGCTGTTTTACCAAGTCCTAGTGTGTTCTGCTGTCTTATGGTAGTGGTGGACTTCCATAAGTTTTGCATGATGTGCAGCAAAGATCCCCAGCACATTCTCTAGGGTACCTCCTGTCAGCACTGCTCCTGGGGGAAATGCCCTTGGCTGGATATCATCAGCTACATTTACATTCAGAGGAAATGGCTTTCAGTATCTGTTTTGGAGGTTAACTGATTCTGTACAGCACTGAGAGCAGCATAGTCAATGTGCTTCCCACCAAATTACATTTCCAGATGCCTTTCAGAGTTAAGTAACTCAGTAATTAAATCTAACCTTGGAGGAGGAGGGAGGGTAATGAGAGAGTCTTCCTCAGATGGACAGTAGGAGGCTGGTGAATGCAGGTGGTGAGGCAGTTTCTGAGAGTTGAAGCTGTTGAGAGGGCTTCTATTTCTCCAAGCCAGTGTTGGTTGTGGACTGGGGCTCAGGGTAGTACAACCACAGGAGAATTTTAACACTGCTGAAAGTTTTGTGCTTAATATTGAAATTAGTTGGGAGCTAGGGGCTGAGCGGTGGATGGGTATGTTGGAAAAGACAGGGAGCAGTCCTGAGAGATGGCAGCTGAGGATCAAGAGTGCAGCTGGCAAGGACATGGGGTTTGCTGGAGACATGGCCCACTGCTGCAGGTATGTCACCAGATTTCTGAGCGCAAGAGGCAAAGTAGAGGCTGACAAATGTTGAAGCTGCTGAATTGAAGTTGTTTGTCTCTTCCAGGACATGCACTTGCACAAATTCTTCCACTACTGCCAGCTGGTTCAGGCGGGAGCTAAGGAAGTGCCAGGAGAGCTTGTTAAATACCTAAAGGTGAACAGTGCCCGTTCCTGGGCTTTGTGTTTTTACAGACTGTCAGCAAATACCCAGAACCCTGCCCTGTGGAAACACACTCTTGCTGGGGATGGGGCATTGTGCAGTACCCTACTTTTGCTTTATCCTATCAGATAGACTAGTATTTAAATGAAATGTTTTTTCGTGTCCCTGTGTTCATTTTATCTTGTCAGACGATTGTCTGTGTGCTGCTTCCCTCTGCCTTCCACCAGGGATAAAACAAGCAGTCAGCATCACTCTGCCGTGCTCGTGGCAAAGCTTCCTCCTGGTGGACTTACACACTCCTCCCTTGCTACTCTAGGTTTGATTCAGACCTTCAAACTGTAGCACAATTCCTTGTTTTCTGGAAGCCCATTCAAAACAGGAGGTTTTTTTCAGGCTGAAAAAGATATGTGAGATTATCAGCCAGTTAAATTTGAGCAGAGGTAACCTATGACCTAGACCCAACTTTTTGGTAATCACTGCAGCATGAGTAAGGGCCTTGGAGCTGGTCCAGCAAGGGCTTCTGCAGGGAATATAATTCTTGGCTATTTACTGTCCTTGTTTCGTTCCGTAACTGCCTGTTTTTGAGAGTGCTGCTGTAGCAACAGCTCCACTTCCAGTGGTGGGGATGTATCACCACAGAGTTACTTAATGTGTGTCAGATAATGTATAAATATTTTAAGAAATAGAAATAACAACAGGTTTTGAAGCCAAACACTAAAATCACAGTAGCTTTGTTGTGAGCATTTTGCCAGGTCCCAGCCCTGCTGAGCCCCAGCGCCCCCACTTCACCCTACAGACAGGGAAATAGGTATGTGCTAACCATAAGTGAGGGATTCTTAACCACCACTACCTCAGTAATTTCAGTAATTTAAATAGATACCGATTTAAAAACCTTTCATTAGATTTTCAGGTTTGAAAACCAAAAATGAAACGTGCTGTCTTTCCTAGACTCTTATCATGAGCTTCAGGCACAGGAGCTCTGTGAGATTGGTGGAGAGTGTATGCATGAGACGATCTTGACCTTCGCCAAGTGCCTTAAACTCCATTTCTGATAGCAAGCTATGCTCTGAAAAGAAAATCTCTCTGCAAGTCACTGGGCAGCAGTTTTTCACGTTCCAAAGGCATTTGTGGAGATGGGACTTCAAAAATCTGGGACAAGTGATGAGAAAACTTGAGAGCAAAACTTCAGCCTTAAATTCTGGGCTTTTCAAATTAAATAGTGGCATGTGACCTCTAATTAAGTCATAGCTGCCTGGACACATCTGAGAGGAGGATTAGTACCTGCCATGAGTGATTTATGTTGCACCCTGAAGGTTTGCAGCTGGGATCGGTCAGCTGGAAGGAGGCAGCAAGTTCTCCTGTCCTCCAGTGGGCTGAAGCATTTCCACACCCTGAAGCCTTGCTAATGTCTGTCCCGTTGCCACAGAAATGTCTGCCGACTGTAAATGTTTAACATCTGCAAAATGTTGAACTAAAAGTGTCTGTGTTTTGAACATTTGTTTTAGTGTTTGCACGCGATGGAGATCCAAGTAATGATTCAGTTTCTACCTGTAATTCTTGTGCAACTATTTAGAGTCCTCACAAACGTGACGCAGGAGGATGAAGTAGCTGTCAACTGCACTATGTGAGTATTGGGTGAACCATCCAGTGACAAATGCAAAGCCACAAATGGCAGTGCAAAGCAGGGTGTGGTTTCCCAGTACAGGGTGCTAAGTGACAGCACTGGCTGTCCCCTGCTCCTGTCTTCCCCTGGACCATGTGGGTGGCATGGTGGCACTGTGGGGCTCTTGTCCTGGGAGTTGTGTGAGGAAAAACATGGTACTTTAAAGATACTCGTGGTTTGTTTCTCAAAAGAGAAAGGGTTTGGTGGCTCTGGGAGCCGAGTTTTTGTCGTATCAAAAGCTCCAGAGTGCCCAGGCGTGTCCCAGCTGCAGGCAGCAGATTTGGGGTGCAATGTCCTGGTCTCATCCCAGCACGCCAGTCCCTGGTGTCAGAATTGCTCCCGGTGCCCCAGAGCTGGGCGTGTTGTGCTGCAGCATGTGCTAAAACATGCGCCCTCCTCCCGTGGTGCTTCCTCAGTGGAGTGCTCCGTGCACAGGGGAGTGCTGGATGTCATCCTCCTCTGGTCCCAAAACATAGCCTGCATCCGTGTACCAGAAGCATCCTGCTCTCATGGAACTGGAGGCTGAGCCCTGGTCCCCAGGGATGTGCCTATTGCAGCCACAGCCCTGTGCCATATGATGCAGGTTGTGAGAACTTCTCCGTTGTGGACCACTGTAATTCCACTCTGTTTGAAGCGCCAGAGGGCAAGGACAGGGGAACAGGTGACCCCAGGTACTTGTTGAGTGACCAGCTCCCACCTTCGTTTCCAGAGATTTTTATCAAAGCTTGGCCTGATGCTTTCCAGTTCGTCAGTAGCTTTCTGTTTAATGACATCTCTTTTCTCATCAGATTTTCGTAGCGGAATTTAAAACCCACTTTATCTGATAAATGGCTTGTAAACTCCTCCTTGTAGTTTGGCTTGTGGAGTCTGTGACAACATGCAGTAGTTTGTTGTTCTCTCTGGGAGTGGAATGTAAATCCCCAGTGCTGGCTGGGGAAACCAGGCTCTTGCTGCCTTGATCAGCCACCTGGGAGTGTGTCCTGAGGGCTGGCATGTTCTCCAGGATCTGCTTGACCTTCCCACACTGCAAGGAGACAGCCCAAAATGATCCAGTGCATGTAACAAGGAGCATATGACTTAAATAAAGTAAAAAAATTAAGGAAGCTTCCAGAATTAATAAATTCCAAGGATGCAAGGAGGTATCAAATTATAACAAGGATGGACAGTGTTCCATCTCACCTCCTCGTGCAAGGAGTCTTGAATGTTGAAAGTCAGCTTGTCTGGGTGATTCCTGGGCCAGCACAGAAGTGGAGAAGAGGCTGTGGGCACCTCATCTGATGCTTTGTCCAAGGATGGTGCAGGAGCTGTGTGTGGGGGTGCTGGCCTGCAAGAACTGGCACTCCACAAATCAGGCTATGCCAGCAGTGAGGCTTTTGGGGTTGAGCAGGGTGATGTGGTTCTGCTTTTGTAAGGTAGAAGAACTTGCCCTCATTTTGCATGCTGAACACAAACCACATTTCTCCCCAGGGTTCTTCTGCACATCGTGTCCACATGTCATGAAGAAGGTCTAGACCACTACCTGCGCTCCTTCGTAAAGGTCAGTCATAAGATGCTGCCCCTCAAGACTCCCTGCTGGGAGCAGGCACATGTTGACACTGCTGTTCTCGCCTCAGTACGTCTTTCGAGCTGAGAAACCGAGTGCCAAACAGGCGAAGATGACCTATGAAATCCTGGTCCTTTCCATGGCCGCCATCTTGAAGCAGTCGGCAGATTTTCTAGCCATCAATAAGCTACTCAAGGTGAAGTACTGGCAGTTTTGCCAAGGGTTGAGGGGAAGAAAAGGCAGTCTGGTATAAACCCCAACACTTACCCCTGTCTAAACCCACTGCAGGGGCAAAGCTGCCAGGGCAACTCCTTGCATCCACATCCTTGAGATTCTCCCCTTAAAACAGAGAAGTTCTTGCAGGGAACCTCCGTTTAGGCTCATGGCAGGAGACAGAAAAAGGCTGTTCATTTTGCCAGTTTTACATATTTTCTTCAAGCCACAACTGAAGGGTGGCTCACGGGAGGCAGACTGAGTTTCTGCCTCTCTGGGCCTTTGCAAGGCTTGCACCCCAAACTCTGCTGGTTCTTGGCAGGATGCATTGGGGTGCAGAGGGGCTAAATCTATTTCCATCCTAAGATTGGCAGGACATCTCTGGGTAGCAAAAGCCTCTATTCCAAGACAACTGTGTAAGCACAGTTGTGCTTACAAAAAGCCATTTGAATGTGAGGTCTCTCTCCCACATAGGTGCTTCCCCACATAGTCAGGGAATGTCAGTCATGTTCAGTCCTGCTGAGAAAAGTAATACTATTCTTTGTTCATTCTAGTATTCGTGGTTTTTCTTCGAAGCACTGGCGAAGTCCATGGCAATGTACTTACTGGAAGAAAACAAAATCAAGGTAAAAATTAATTTGTTCAATGCTGCATTACAGAACTGTCACAAACTCCTCCAAAAGCTTTTCTGAAAAGCTCTTTATTTAGAAAAAATACTCTTTATTTAGAAAAAAACTATTTAGAAAAAAAGCTGCCAAGCTGAACAGCTTAACTTTTTTTTTTTCACTTTACTTTTACCTTTTCCACCCTTTCAAGTGTAATTTAAAAATTCCAGAAGTCCTTATGGCTTGTGCAGCCTCCTTTTCTGTTACTGCCTACTGCAGTTGCAGCCAATACTTTCTTTGGCCACTGTTTTATTAGGAAGCAGCAGAAACAAATGCTGAAGAACTTGTGCCTGTGCTCAGTTCTCCCCAGCTGCTGGCTTGCAGCACTGAGCTGGGATGTTGTCTTGGTTTCAGCTGCCCAGAGGCCAGAGGTTCCCTGAGTCCTACCAGCACGCCCTGCACTCGCTGCTGCTTGCCATCATTCCTCATGTGACCATCCGCTATAATGAGATCCCTGAAGAGTCCAGGAATGTCAACTTTAGCTTGGCTAACTTCCTGAAGGTCAGCAGTTTCTTTCCTTCTCCCAGGATTTTATCAGGGAAAAAAAAAAAAAAAGATCAACAATGAGAAATATGGAGCAAGCAAACCAATGTGGTTTTACTTTATCTTGTCTTCAGTTTTTTCAGTTGTAAAAACTCTGGAGGGGATAAGCTTTCCTAGGAAAGAAACCTCTTTAGAAAGAGACAGTAACTCTGTATGTAGCTGAGGGTTTTCAGGCATACCTAGCAACTGTTTGGAACCTGAAATATGTGTACTCTCATTTTAAATATTTCTGTTGTCCACTGGAGACTTAAGTAAGGTCATCCAAATGATTTCAGAGAAACAGGATCATGTATGTTTTGGAAAGTTAGCAGCAACCCAGAGGATGAAATTTGGCTGCTGGCAGGACAGTAGTATGGAGAGAATTTAGGATGATTGCTTTTATTTTTAATGATTGGTCACATGTTGTTCTTTTTTCTGCAGCGTTGTTTGACCTTTATGGACAGAGGATTTGTTTTTAACTTGATAAATGATTACATTTCTGGATTCAGCCGAAAAGACCCTAAGGTAAGCGGTAGGTTTCTTGAAAAGTGGTTTGCAGCTGTACGTATCTACGTCGGTCAAAGCTTTGTAGTGATTATTTTGTACAACTCTTGGAGGCCTTTTAGACTGTTCCTGCAGAGTCTTTTGGAGGCAGAGGCCTCTTTGTCTGGGCCAAGAGCCTGTACCTGTACCCAGATGTTCTTTAAAGTCATGTAAAGAATCAGAATGAAAGGAAAGAGTGGTTAATAGCCTGGATGAAAAAGACAAAGAAGTCCCAAGTGACACCCATACACACTGACACTTAGGGAGAACAACACAAGAATTTGCCAATTAATAGTGAGTTTCACCAGGTGCTATTTATTAGATTCTTCAATCCTTGTGCAACAAGTACATTGTACTGGAAGAAAATGGGTCAAACTAAAAACATAGTTTGTGTTTGTCTTTTTTTATCTCAGCTGCTGGTTGAATACAAGTTTGAATTTCTTCAAACTATTTGTAATCATGAGCACTACATTCCTCTGAACTTACCAATGACATTTTCCAAACCCAAGATGCAAAGAGTTCAAGGTATGTTCTTTCTTAAGAGACTGGCTAAAGAGCTATAATTTATTAGTCCTGGTGGCTTCTGACTAGATGAACTTTAGTTTGGTATCAAGGAAATGTATGTCCTGGCTAGGACATTAACCTCAGGACAAGATGCTTTTCTGTCAGGTTTACATCATTTTGTTCCAAAATGGTATGCAGTCACTCTTTTCAGTATTTCCTATATTTAAGTTTACGTGGGACTAACAATATCTGGAAGACACTGCCTGTGTTTCAGTAAATACACAAATTGTGCAGTGTAATCCTTTCATCTCAGGAGTGTCAGCCTCCCCTCATCAGTGGGTGCTGTAGGAAATGGAGATGCCAGAGAACAGATTGAACTCACCGCCCTGCTGCCAGCTCTCCTTGTGGCCACGAGAGGGGGATCTAGGTTACCTTCTGCTTTCGTGTTGAACAAGAGCACAGCAGTGCAGAGTGTGTTCAAGCTTGTTCTCAAACCTGAAGGCAGCCAGCAGAGCTTGAGCCCGTGCCAGTCCTTGGTGCATACCAAGGGAATTGGTACTGTGGCACCACCACACATCCACACTGCTTTCGCTGCTGCACTCTGTCCTTTTGGGTCCTGAAGCTGCTCAGCACGGGGTGGATGGAGCTTAAAAGGGCCTGAGCTGAGGCTGTGTGCAGGTGTGGGTGGCTGGAGCTCTGCCACTGATGGCAGCACAGCCATCACCAGCCCCCAGGAGTGCTACAGACAGAGCCTCATTCTCTCTGGGTTCTAATGTCTCATCTGTGCTACATAAATGCAGTAAAGATTGCCAGGTTTGAAAGCCAATAGCCTGGCCGGTATAAGTACTGGAGAGGAGAGTGAGGTTTGGGATTCCCCCATGTAAAAGCCCTGTGGATTTGTGATTGTATGATTTACTCTAGTGAAGTAAAGGGGATGTTTGGTTGTGCCTCAGAGTGAAGCCATACAAGTCCCAAAGTGGTTCCACACACATACAGGTGGCAGAAGGAGCAGTAAATGAAATATCCCTTATTTTGGTATCTATCTGACCCCTCAGAGCTTTCTGGACCAGCTGCTAATCTCTTACATCACTTTGGCTCCTTGCCTGGCATTGTTTAACAAAGAGTATTGCTAGAAACAGCCAAGAAAAACACATCCATGGTGCCTCCCTGATGCTTGTTAGTGGCATGGTAACATAAGGATGCTCTTTCTTGGTTAACATTCACCTTTGCATTTGTGATGGTTAAACTGAAAAGCTGTAAGGGCAGCTCATCTTTTCTGCTGTGTTTTATTGTGACTGGACCTACCAGCTGAGGTTCACATACAACTCATGGCAGTAGAGCAGCCCACGCTCAGGTAGCAGAAGTGCCTTTGCAGTGGTGCCTGAGCCCTGCCTGCCATGGTAGATCCATGTGGGGATGCACCTTCACTGCAAACTTGTCTGGCTTTATGGACAGACCTGTGGTTTCAGGGGACAGTGGGCTCAGGAGAGACCCTGCTGGTGTCTGATCTCTTCATCAGCCTGTTTGGACGCAGAGAGGGGATGCCCAAACCCCTACTGCTCTATTTCTAGGAAAGAAGGAATAGCCCCCAGGGAGGTGGATAGAGAGAGTTTCTGCAGCTTCAGCCAGTGCAGATGGGCAGGCTGGCAGAGCACAGCTCTGCAACCATATCCTGTTGAGTTGGAGTGTTGCATCTTGGAACAGTGACTCTGAAACCTCCCAGGTAATGCAGGGCTGGTTGTTGGTCTGTCCCTGCTGCCTCACACGGGGACATCAGCCAGAGCAAGCCCCAAGCTTGGTCTCATGGCCAGCAGCACACGATTAGTTTTGCAATGTTGTGATGGGAAAGAATCCAAGGGATTGACAGAAGCTGGGAGTTAAGAAAAGGCCTCATTAATAATACTAAAATATGACATACTGTCCGGTTTCTCCAAGATTTAGAGCATTACCTGTTCCTGTTTATTTTTGCTGTCTTTTTATTTGTCCGTCTTCTTTTTACACATAATTAGAACTTTTTTCATTTGCTGTGGAACGGTTCACTTCAGTAGGTAGGTCCAACTGGAATGATCAAATCCTCTAATTTCAAATTAAGTATGCACTTTCCAATCAGTTAGCTTGCATCCAACTAATGTAATAACCATGATGTGTGACAATTAGGCATTTGCTAACACGACTAACAATGAAAGCTAGGTAATGTTCCAGATTGCTTTTTCTTTCCTCGGAATCAGTTTCACAATCCAGTAAATGCTGCTTATAAATCAATGAATTTAAAAATATCTTTCGCAGCCACAGAGCTGTTGGAACCGTTTGGCTGGGATTTTCAAAGCTGTATGTACCCTGCCTTACCACAGAAGAACTTTCATACCTGTGGAGTTTTGAAAAAACAAAGTCTGAGCTGAGCACATGGCATTTGTATCTTTTGGGGGAAGAACACAGAGCTTTGGAGTTATCCCTGTGGTGGTTCTAATTTGGTAAATTTGGTTCTGATTTGGCCTGGCAGAGATAATGGTGTCAGGACAAGGCCATTTGTAGCAGCCCCAGTGCACATGCACCCTGCACCACAGTCAGTTTATCTGTCACTTCCCTGCTGCTCTGTCCAGGCACCTCAGCAGAAGTGATGCCTTATCCTGGAAGCAGCCTCTGCTTTGATCACAGTGTCTGCCTGAATCTGTGTGGGATGCAGGGTACAAGTTAAGTTAAGCAAGGCAATGAGGTACTGAGCTGTCTTTCTCTTGGCAGTCAGTGCAGCTTCTGAAGAGCTGTGTTCAATATCTGCTTCTGACAAGCCGCTGCCTGGAGCCCTACCCTGGCTCCCCGGTCCATGCAGCTACCCAGCTGTGCAAACTGGGATGCAGCACCGGTCAGTTGGCACCATGTCCTCGTTTGCATCCCTCCTCCCAGCAGCACTATATGCTTTTGATCTGCTCTCTGAACTGGAGAGGAGGAACACAGATTCATGGAGGATATGGAATGAGCTGCAGAGCAGCACTGCTAGGGCTGAGTGGCCAGGTAAACCCACCATTTCCACTGCACATTCCCATCCTCACAGCTGCTTGGTGGAGGTTGGTATCCCCACTGCCTGGGTGGTTTGGGGATCTACAGGACAACCCCCAGTCAGGAGCAAAGCATCCCCAGGCAGTAAGTTGTGCTGTCTTTTCCGCATTTCAGCCATCTCTGACTTAGAAATTACTTGTCGGAGAGAGAAGCTTTCTGGAGCATCACATTGCAGAAATCCTTCGTTGTGGTGCTGCTGAAACAGTGAGGGCTAAAATTAATGAACAGCCTGAACTGAAAGACACCAAGTTCTTTGATATGACTTAGTTCACCGGTGGAGGAAACTGTATGGTCAGTTCAGCTTTATTCAAAGATCACTGCACTGTAGGAGAGAGTGGTGAACACTGCTCAAGGACTTTGTGGCTTACATGACTGTTATGTCTTGCTCTGAACAGACTCTTGGAACATTTCCCTTAACCATTGCCTTGTTGTTTCTTTCAGATGTAAATCTTGAGTACAGTTTAACTGATGAGTATTGCAGGCATCACTTCCTCGTGGGGATGCTTCTTCGAGAAGCCTCTGTTGCCTTGCAGGACAATTATGATATCAGATATATGGCCATCTCAGTCTTAAAAAATCTCTTGATCAAGCATGCCTTTGACAACAGATACCAGCACAAGGTCAGGCCTGTTTTGCTGGCTTTTTAACATAATGTTGTTGAATTTTATAAAAAAAAATCACATACCAGAGTTTTAGATATTTCATGGTGCACGAAGGGTATTCTAATTGCTTTTTAGGGAACTACTGTAAATAACTGATAGTTATGGAATAACAGTAATAGCTCAGAAACCATCTAGGAAATAACTGCAGCCCTCTTACTCATATTGAATACTTAGGTAATTAAGCCCTAAGCCATTAAGGAACTTGAGAGAGTCATTAGCCAAGAGTTGCTTCAACAAAATTAGGACATCAGTGATGTTCTGGTTTTGGGCTTAAATTCATATCCTGTATTAATATGCTATAATCAGGAAACAGAACTGATCTCTGTTGCAAGTCAGCTGCATGTCTTACTAATTAGTGACTCAGAGGAGAGGATCTCAGTTCTCATACGGTGCTGGATTTCCTCTGGGTGGATCTCAGTTTTCTTTGGTCAGAGGCTCAGCATGTGATGATGCTGAAAAAGGCCGGAGATGGGTTTGTTTTATCTTGGTGCTGCTCCCTGCTGACCCATATGTCCTCCAAAGTGCCGAGCTATCTGTACAGATATTACCTGTCGTTGCTGTAGCCTGAAAACATGCCTCTGTTTAGTTTTGATCCTCACATTGCTCCTAGTGTGCTGCATTCCTGAGTGTTATCTGGGAACATGGATAGCTTCCTGGCGTGAAGGGTGGGAGGAGTGCCCCAAATGCACCTGGGGCTGTCATGGGCCTAGAGCCAGCTCCTCTTCCCTCCCTTCTCTGCCTGTTTGAAGGCCTGAGCTGGAGGTTGGTTTGTTTTTTTCTGCAGTGAGGATTCATGACTAACTCAGGAGCTGTTTGCTCCCTCAGTGTGCAGCACTCTCCTGACTCCTCAGAAACTCCACCTGTCTTACTGTTGTCCCACAGGATATTTGTATATGTGTTGTGCTCCAGGCAGTGTGACCAGGAAACTGCTTGGAGCCAGGGCAGGATGCTCAGGTGGTGTCCAGAGACTCCAAAGCAAAAAAATCACATCACGGGCAGGACAGGCTGAGCATGTGTTGGCACAGCCTTGCTCCAGCCAAGGAAACTCCAGAGCCATCAGTAACTGAGAGAAGGTTTTGTCAACCCGTCAGTGTTTTCAAGATTTCTTTTATCTTTTGTCATACTGAATCAGAAGAAAAAATTGGATTTCTTTATTATTTAAAAGGTTCCACTCAATTTGCAAGCCTTAAATTTCTTTTTTTTTTTTAACCTTTCATCCAAATCCAGAATAGTATATGTTTAACAAAAAATAATTGTATGTTAAAGAGTCCTGCATTTAGAAAATGTCAACCCAACCATTTTTGATCTGTATCAGTTAATCTATTCCTACAAACTGTTTTTGCTAGAAGCATTTGCTATGAAGAATTTCTGACTGGAAGCAGTAGCCAGCACCAGGCATGAAGCAGATGTTTCTGTTACGTTACTCCTGGGTGTTGCACTTAAAAATCAAACTATGTGAGTCAAGTGCCAGTTAAAGAGTTAGGAAATCCAGAACTTAGCTTGTCACACATCCTGTATGACTGGGAATGTTATTTAGCCTCCAAAACCCCTGACTGCCCCAAGCTTGTTGCTAGAAGGGTAATACCTCTCTGGCAGCTCTAGAAGTGGAGATGAGAAGCCATCTCAAATATAGTGCATAAATAAAGATATATATGTATACATGTTTTGGCTCAAGAGTTCCCCTTTTTTCACTCCATTGGAAGCCTGGACTCTTACCGAGATTTTTTTCCGTGCCTGCTTTCAGAACCAGCAGGCAAAAATTGCCCAGCTGTACCTGCCGCTGTTCGGGGTGCTCCTGGAGAACCTGCAGCGCGTGGCCGGCCACGAGGCACTGACCTCCTGCCCTGTCTCCAGCCCTGTGAGTAAAGCTAGGATGCCTCCATGTCTAACATGTTTTTGGACAGTGTGTGCAGTGCTGTGAGGGGAGTAAAGTCCCTCCAAGTGCAATGAGCTTGAACAGGACTCGGCCTTGGACTCCAGCAGCTGTTCTGGGGAGTTGCCTGTCTTCCCAAGAGTTGTATGTGTGGCTCCCAAGTGGCCTTGGCCTTGCAGGCTAGACTTTCCTCCTTTCTGGGGTAAAAGAATAACAAATAGGACATTTGAGAAAAACAATTCAAAATTTCAAATGATGGAAAACAAAAAGGAAAACATTGCTGTGACTTTCTTTAATATGTTCTGCTATTCTTTGTACTCCCCCCCAAGTCCTTTGTCTCCTTGTTATAGAAGTAAGGAAATTTCTGTTTCCATCTGTGTTGTTTTTAAAACCTGTTCTAATTTGCCATTTTGTATTGCATTGTTCCCTTCTGTAAGAGAATAAGTGTTATCTTTTATTGGTCACAAAACCTTATATTGCTTTACAGGCATCCAGGGATGAATTCATATACAGTTTTCCATCCCCCTCAAGCAGATCCAGCCTGATTGCAGACAAAGATCCAGGTAAATCAATTTTTCTAAATGCTAAATTTCCCATTTATTTTTAACATAGTTATTACCAGCCTGAAACACCCAAAATGCATTACCCAGAACCTGAAACAGTCATTTCCTAAAAGACCTCACAGACTCTGCATGGTTTTCCCCAGATGTGGTGTCACCCTAACTGTCCTTTCCAGATTTTTCCTTTTCCAGCTTTTGACACGGGGCTTTGGCAAGCCCCATCTGTGCTGTGCTGTGCTGAGAAGTGCAAAGGGCTTAATTGTGGGGTCTGGTTTTTTTCAGCCTTCGGAGGAGCCCTTCCAAATGGCCATGCAATAAAGCGAGAGGACTCAAAAGGATCCCTGAATTCAGAGGCAGCAACCAGTTCCCCGGATCAGTGTGAAAATGTAATGTACCAGGGGTTGGGAAGAACAGCTCTCAGCCTGCAGGCTGCATTAAATAAGGGGGAGGGAAAAGGAGTTCCCTGTGGTAACACTCTCCAAAGCCAGCTTATAAATATCCTGGAAACAAACAGATTGATGTTTAACAAAGGTCAGAGTCACGGGTCTGGTATGCTTTCCCTCTTCAAACATCCCCGAGCCAAAAATAGAACTGTTGACAAATTACTTGTTGAAGATGAAAGGCAAAGTCTGTGTGGAAAATCTCTGCTCGTGCGGTGCATTTATCCATACTCAGATGTGCTCCCTGTGTGTGGGCGGGTCTGAGGCTGGCTAGACCCCAGTGCCTGGTGCTGGGAATTGGTTTCCAAATGTCTGAGAAGCAAAGCACCGTGGTGTGAGATTACCAGTGACCACTGACTTAAGATAAAGTGTTTGCAGGAAAACCAGCCCAGGCTAATAAGCACAGACCTAAACTTGCAGAAAGTGACTGTGGTCATGCCAGAAAGACCTCTGATCCCACTATTCAGACAGGGTGTACTCTTCTTGGCATATTGCACACATGGAAGTCAGGTATTTGTGCAAACCAGTCTCTGGTTTTCCTCAAGGCACTTTCCAGATGTCTTGGGTTGGTGTGAGTCATTGATGCATCTTCAAAAACTTTGGCCCTTGCAACAAGCAAGGCAAAGATTATCTGAGCTCATGGCTGTGTCCTGACATGCTTAGAAGAGGTGAGGCCTTGCAAGCTCTCCTCCATAAATCACAGAGCTACAGGACTGAGTACAGCCAAACACTTGAATATCCAGCAAAGCCCTGAGCATGTGCTCCAGCACTGCTGATGGGGTTTGCAGGAAAGGGTTTTGCTTCCCGCTCAGCTCTTCTTCCATGGCCAGACTTCCTCCTCTTGAATGCCCTTGAATGTTTTTCAGAGTTGTTGAAAGCAATCTTTCTGTTAGGGAATGCAATAGCCACAAAACCATGTAAAAGCGATGCCACATGGAGGAGCACAGCTTCAACAGTGCTCTGCAGAGTCACTTTGCTCATTGCCCCATTCCCATGGAGTGAGTTGTCTGCTGACTTGATAGTTTGGCATGGTCAATAGCAAATCTCTCCATAGCACCATGTCTCCAACTCTAAAATGATTGTTTATTTCTGCTTTATTTTGACTCACATCCACTTGTCCCAGAATAAACAAGTAAGATCTGTAGATCCCTCTCCAAACGTGAAGCAAAGCTTTAGGAGAAGCCTAGGGCTTAATCGTATCCATTTATCAAAGGATACAGCTCAGACAAGCACAGAGAATGCAAAATAAAATTGGTATAACTTTAGAAGTCGTGCTTCCTACCACACAATGCCCAAGCCTTTCCCATATGAATTGACTCATCAGCAGGATCTTACTTATTTTGTCTGAGTCACTAAGTAGGAGGAAAATCGAAACACTTCCAAAAATCAAGGAGAGGAAAAAGTTCTTAAGATGAAATGTTCTCCTTTTTTAATAACTGACATTTTGTTTTGGAGTGTATGTTTTTAACAGAAAGTCAGATTCTTGCTTTAAATGGTGACAGCCAGTGAACTTTCTTTTTACAAGAACTGGCTTTAAAAATGTCCGGGAGCTTAGATGCCGCAGAGAGCAGGGAAAATGAAAGCAGGCTGCTGTGTATTTTGCTGGATAACCTGTCATTCACTGCTCAGACATTTTCTCTCTGAGCAGAGAAATGTTTGATGATGTGCCCAGGATTTCCAGGCTGCTCATCACTGGATGAGCTGTTTCCAAGGCATGGTGCTGTGGGGTGCGCATGTGGGGGGCAGGAGGGATGCCAGCACACCTGGTGTGTGCTGAGTTTGCTGTGCCCATGCTGCACAGCCTCTGGTGCACAGCCCAGGAACCCAGGGCCACAGCCCTTCATGTCACACCTGTGTCTCAGCAGATCCGCAGAAGCTCCATAAGGAGCAGCGTGTCACGCTGCAGCCGGCTGGACCAGTTTGAGATCCGGACACTTCTGATGTGCTACCTGTACATTGTGAAGATGATCTCTGAAGGTTGGTGCCTCCTGCTCACTGGGAGCAGCCAGAAAGACAAGGGACCATCAGTTTTGGTCTGTAAGGTCCCCACTTTGAGGTTTTTTAAATCTCAGTGCATTGTTCTTCATTTTCTTTCAGATACTCTCTTAGCTTACTGGAACAAATTCTCCCCCCAGGAGCTGATCAATGTCCTCGTGCTTCTGGAGTGAGTATCATGAGGCTGCTATTCAAACACTGCACCTTTGTGTGATCGGAATGGCTAAGGAGGAGACCACAGTGCACTCACTGTCCTGTGCAGCACTAGGGGTGTCTGGCCAGGTTGCAATGAAATGCTCTTCCTCCCTCTGAGGAGAAGCCAGTGTATATTGAGGAAGCACGGTGTAGTGGCAGTACCCTGTGCTCCGCCTGGGGTGTGTCTCACCACCTGTGGGCTCAGCTTCCCCTGTCGCTGTCATATCCTCCAATTTGCAGCAAATTTGGGGGAACAGATAGGTGAGAAGACAGGGATGTGCCATAGAATTTCGAAACCAAGGGTGTGAGGTCAAGTGACTTGTAAATACAGACCCAAACCCTTGTGCACAGAGAAGTGTGTCTGCAGGCAAGAACAGGGTAGGTTTTAAATGTTCTGGATTGTTCCTGATCTGCAGGATCTGTAACAGATACATATTTCATTTTCTTCTTAGGGTGTGTTTATTTCACTTCAGATACGTGGGGAAGAGAAATATTGCCAGGTACTGCATCCTTCCATCTGGTGCCAGGGTGTGGGCACCATTCCCGTGCTCCCTGCCCCAGCCAAGGCGGGAAGGGCTTGTGCACACCCACACCAGGCAAACCTCAGCGGGTCCAGGCTCTGCTCAGTGCTGTGCCATGAGCAGGGGCCCCTCATCTCAGCACCCTGCCACTTCCCTCCCCTCCAGCTCCTGCATGAGACCCCCTGGCCCAAGCGAGCACAGGTTGACAGTGTCTCCCCCAGCCAGCTGCAGGTGAGACAAGAGCCCTGGCTGCATCCCTGCTTCCCGAACAGCATCCCTGCTCTTGTATTAGCCCTAGGGCCTTCTGGAGCAGGCAAGATCGGTATGGTCTGGTCAGTTCCACTGGGATTGTCCCGGATAAACCAGATTGGTGTGTTGGAGACAAGAGGTCTCTGTCCTGGTGCCTTGTGTAATCCTGTAGTGGTGTGGCCACTGCTGCTGGCCTAAACCCTGTGTCTGCTCCCCCCTGCAGAGTGCATGATGCCTGGTTATCCAAGCACATGGCAGCTGATAGGAAATCCCAGACAATGCCAGCGCTCCGCAGCAGAGCCGGGGTGCGGCTCCAGCATCTGGGCAGCATGGAGACTTCCTTCACCCTCAACCACAGTACGTACAGCAGAGCCAGAAGGGCCCAGGGCATGTGTCAGCCTGATGAAAACTGCACATAGCCGTTTTCCACTTGCTGCTGGTTGCTTCAGGTTACTCGAATTCTACAGAATTGCAGTGGTCACCAGTCCTCCCTGCAACATTCCTAGATGGGTGAGGGTGCCATTTAAGCCAGCCCCTTAAAAATCACTCCTGAGACTGAGGACTTGTGTGGCTTTCTGGTCTTGCCTGTCTTGGCTCAGCTCCTTGGTTGAGTGTGTGTGCAGGTAACACCTTGGTTTGGGTAGAGAGCAGGGCAAGCAGGAGCACTTCACCGTACAGAGACCTGTGCTGGGATCTGCTCTAAGCCTCTCCGTGTGGGTGCATTTCGTCCCTTTAAAGCACTTTGTCATTTCCCCTCTCTGGAGACAACTTGGACACCTCATGCTCTGTCTGGCTTTAAAGACAGTGATATTAAGGGGCAATACTGATACTGTTTTTCTGGTGTGGCATCAAGCTGAGGCAGCTTCTCTGAATGGAGTGGGCAAATTCAGCATCTTGCTATTCTTGCATCATCTCCCAAATGCAGTGAAGTGTAAGGGGAGAACCTTATCTGTATCAGCACTTAGATTTTTTGGGAGCTGGAGTGTTGAACACTTGTTTCCTCCTGATTTTCTCTCTGTCCACAGATGCAGGCACCTCAGAAGCAGATATTGTGCACCAGGCATTACTGGAGGGCAATATTGCCACTGAAGTGTGCCTGACAGTCCTGGACACCATCTCTTTTTTCACTCAGAGTTTCAAGGTCAGCACTGAAATAAAAATGTTGTAGAAAAGTGTGCTTTGTTTTTATATGTGTGTGGATTTTGGTGATCCATTCTCCTAAAGTGGAAGAATATGGAAGGCTTTACAAAAGCAAATAATTTGCAGCTTGTTTATTTTCCAAAACACTGAGTGTTTCACAGGGTCTCAGAGTAATTATACCCTTAAGCAATCTTGCCATTTCTTCAAAACTGCAAGGCCAGAGAAAATCACATGGATGTTATACCATGACTGTAGGTATTACAAAAATAGAATAAGAGGAAATGTGCATCATGTAGAAAGGAGGGACTAGAGGAAAGGGAAATGAATGTCCAACATTTTTAGAACAGTCATTCTTTTATACCCTAAATTACCTAGAAGCGAGGCCCAGATTTCTTTGAATCACTGTACATGAATATCTCTGGGGCTGAGGCACTGGTTACCAGTGCAGACAGGACCAGAACCACTGGTAGAAGTCTTCTCTTCCCTATTGGGATTCATGCTTTTGGCAGTCATTGCCATCTACAAAAACCAAAGCCTCTGTGGTGAAGAGAACCCTAGGATGGCAGTGAAATACTGTTCCAGAAATGCTCTTCCTGAAGTGTAGTCAGAGGAATCCTGCATGTAGCAATGTGTCTTGCATAGTGTCACAAGAACAGCTCTGGATTTCAGAGCAAGCACGATGAAGATTTCCTTTTTAGATGAAGAGAAAGGTCGTCACAGCCTCTGCTTCCCTTGCAGAGCCAAAAAGCCATCCTGGTGCAGATGTTAAATTACTCCTTAGAAGTTTGGTAACAGCAAAAGGATTTCAATGCAACACTTAAAGCTTACTTGACTTTCTCAGCTGCCTCTTTTGGAATATCACTGAACCACAAAACAATGTGATTTTCAAACCACAGGATAGACTGGATTCCCTTCCACTTTAGTGGGCTTCTGCTTTGCTTTTATGGTCACACGGTGCTACCACACACAAGTGGGTGCTGTGCTGCAGCAGCAGGGCTGATGCTGTTCTGCTGCCACAGGAAATGAGCTCACTGTAAAAGTCAGGATCCTAAACTTACCGCAAGGTCTATACAAGGTGTCAAAATCTGAGCAAGCCCAAGGACTGGCAGTGGGATGGGGGCTGTTGATTTCCTGTCAATACGGGACATCCACATCCTTGTGTCATGCCCAAACTTCCTGCGCAGCCCTGTGAGGATGACAGCAGGCACAGCCCACCTGGTCTGACACCAAACTGTAGCAATAACCCCCAAGTAATTCCATTTTACCGTAATCTCCACAAGTTGCAAACTGACAAAACTCTACAGGAAACAAGGGAAGTGAAATGAGTAACGACAGCTATTAATCTATCCAGTGAAAAGATGGGTGTTTTGGTTTTTTTACTTACCTCTCTGTCTTTTGGGCTGCAAACAAAACAATTTTCAAGATAAATAAAAAGAAATGGAAAAAATAAGTGTGATAGTTACATTGGTAAGAGCATGTTTTATTTAAAATAACTAGGCAACCAGTGAAAGTTTTACAGATTATTGACGTAGGTTTTGGAATTAGTGATGCAAAAGTGATAAAATACTTTAGTTCTTTTCTCTGGTACAAAAATGGCCTCCGCTAACTACTGTAAATTTGTAGTGATTGTCACATTTTATTGGTTATATTTTTACTGGAGGCCCTGTTGCTTATCTGACTTAAGAATTAATGTGATTATTTATGCAAAATTATCTCTGTCATTTCCAGCTTCAGGTACAACATTTCTGCAAAGTAAATTCTCCCGTTGCTTTCCAGACCCAGCTTTTAAGCAACGATGGCCACAATCCACTTATGAAGAAGGTTTTTGATATTCATCTGGCTTTTCTCAAAAGTGGGCAGTCAGAAGCAGCCCTTAAGCACGTGTTTGCCTCTCTGAGAGCTTTCATTAGCAGGGTATGTAATACATGACAAGGGTGTGGGAGAACTTGTAAGTATGGCGCAGAGTATGGTTAAAATCCTGTTAAACTGGTATTTTGGAAATGTGTTTTAGAAAACAGCTTCACTGATTTAAAAAACAGCCCAGGATAAGTTCTCTAGTTATTCATTATTTGTTGGATGTCAGGAAGCAAAAGGAGAAATCATGAGGAATTCCCTCACTTGCCTTGGTCACAAAGATTAGTGTCTGTTCAACCAAAAGCTGGTGCTTGAATTTTGCCCCAAACTGCCAGTGTTGCTGACAGTGCTATTGCTTGAGTAATGCGTGCACTGACAAGCAACACCTCACCCACTGCTTATGAGAGGTGATAGTTCTTGCTGAACCTTGTTCTATGCGCTCTGAACCCTGGCAGATAGAGATGCTGTTTAATGCCCCGAGCTCAAGCAGTGACAAAGCCACAGCTGACCACAAAAGAGCAGTGACTGATGCTATTGCTAACATTGCCCTCTGTGCTTGTCAAAACCTGCCACTGCTCATAAGGACATTTTCAAAACCTGATGTACATGTAAACACCGTTCTTCCCAAGCTGCACAGTTATCATAAATACGAAATTAATTAAAACATCTCAAATCCCTTGAGCACAACACTTCATTAACGAGGAAAATCCATGTGTCAGATTGCAGCCAGGCAGGGCACAGTATCTGAGTGGTAGGCAGCAAAGAGTAACTTCCAAAGGAGCTTTTGCACTAGCTGCTGAGAAAAGTCTGATTAAGAGACTGCTAAACTGTTTTGCAAAGGTGGAAAAAAGTCTATGCTCTTTACATTTTGCTGTAACTCCACAGCAAAGCTAAGAGTCGGTATACGTCTAGGGCTGGATTTTGGCTTGTGCTAAGCAAACACATGAGAAGCAGAAATGCAGAGGTCTTCCTGGCTCCCTATCTGCTCCAGTCAGCGTGGTCTCCTACAAGGTGTTTTTCCATGGGGCTTCTTAAAGCCTGCTATATTGACAACTGCAAGGGGCAGGAATCACTCAGTTTTTCTGCAGGGTTCAGTGTGTGTTCCTTGCTCTTGCGTGTACCTTTGTTTTAAATTTTCTGCTTGCTTGTGATCTGCTTAGCCTCGAGATCCATCTTGCTGCAGATCTGCACACACCCCACTCTCCCCCTTGCTAGCCAAAAGTTTGTTTAACCAGAAATATTTCTTTTGTGCCTGTAGCAAATAACAGACGTTCCTTGCCTTCCTGGCATATTTTCTGTGGGTTTTTTTTTAAATGTGAAGCCAAACCTGCACACCTGCTCAATTTGATCTCACTGTCAGCCTTCAAAGCCTGGAGCCCTTCAGGGGTTCCACACTTGCTTTCCAAAACACCAGTGACAGCAAGGAGGCTGCATGCTTGGCTGCTGCAAGGATGGGCAGTGGGATTGTTTTCTTGGATTTATGCCAGCCTAAATCCATGGTGAATTTCAAACCATGTGTTTTTAAAAGAGACACATGACTGATTTCAGCTTTCTCTCATTTCCCCTATGGCAGGACACATATGGCTTCTGTAAAAGCAAGATATGAGCCCAGCAGATGGTATCTATAAGGAGGAAGTGTTTTCTTTGCCAACTCCATAACCACATGAGTCCCAAACTTCCTTTTAAGTCCTCTCAAGGGTTCTTTTAAGGCGTAAAGTGGCTGTGGTGGCCGAGGCAGATGGTCATTTCATGACAAGTCAAGGATGACCTGTTTTTCTCCAAGTTTGTTTTCAAATACTAGCTCTGCTCTACTTTGTAACTTCAAGAAAAGCGAAAGTGAGTTAAACCTTTGTCACAGCTAGATTGGAAAATTTCTCATTTTTGTGGCCTCCTGTAGCTATAATTACAATTAAAAGAATCCCTCTCTTATTTGTGGTCACAGCAAATGGTTGCTGGAGGGAAAAAACTCTTGAGATTTCTTCTGCATCCCAAGATTTGTCTTCTGCATTAAATCCAGTTATTTGATAGGCAAAAGACTTTAAAAACAAGAAAGCAAAGAACAAAAAAATTTCTGTAATTGTTTGCATCTTTGGTTTTGGTTGCGTGTGTGTTCTGGGAATTTGGGAAGAAAGCTGCCTCTGTTTTACTGGCTGATAAGAACCAACAAAAGCTAGATTGTTTTTGTTTCACACTCTAGGTTTTCTTAAGAACTGAATCTGTCTTTTCAGAACATCACTTACAGATAAATACATATATAAATACCTACATGCATGCTTAGGAATGGTCTTTAAATTAAAGGTTATAAAGGAAAACATGCATAGAAGAAGGGTCTGCATTAAAGACCAGCTCAGACGTGTTCTGCCTGTTCCCATGGCTGTCCCGCCCTCACATCCCTTTGAGGCCTCTCTGGGAGCTGGCTGCTGGGTTGACTCCTGCTCTGGTCCATTGTATTGGGGCTGGATCAGAAATGGGCTCCTCCAGTATGCACAGTCATCACCACAGGGGCTGTTTTCATGCTTTCCCCAGTGTGTGTTCTTGGCCAGCTGGAGATCCACAGGCAGCGCCTGTCCAGATCTCCAGCAGGCATACACCCATGGATCTGCATCCGTGAACCTGGCACCAGGACCTATTGCATCTGCTTGGGCTTGGCCTCCAGAAAGGGCCACGGGTTCCCTGTGAAAAGGGCACAGGTTTTCCTCCAGAGCTGATGTGGTGTGGAGGGGAGTGCGCAGGGCTCCTCCTCCAGCAGATTCCCAGGCAAGGGTTTTGTCCCTAGCAGTGGGTTGGAAATGCTTGGAAAGCTTCTGCAGGCAGGCCATGTCCCTGCTGAGAGCAGGTGCCAGCCATGTCTGTGCTGTCTGTGCATGCCCAGTCACACAGCTGTGCCAGCTCTGGGCTAAGCCCAATGCTGACCATGATCCCATCTCGCTCTGGGGGAAGGACTGCATTGCAGTGGGCAGGAGTTCCTTGGGAGCTCCTTTCCCAAATGCACACAAGATCTTCGTGGCCCTGTGTTATTATGATGTTTGTTTGCCTCTTTCTTTCTCACATTTTGTTTTTCGAAGATATTTTTTTGGCCAAAGGCAGTGAACACAAAGTATTTTGTGTGTCAATTCTGGTTTCTTGGTGCAATCCCAACATCTTGCTAGCCACAGGTCCTAGATCCCTGTTTTAAGACCCTGTCGCCAGCACACCATGATGGTGGCCACGGCAGTACCTACAAGTTTCACTGGAACATATATACTTAATACAAGGAGTAGAGCACCACAATAACAGCTTCAGCCTCTGACTGACACTATTTACTGTCATCTCCCATGGGCAGAAGGTAGTGGGGCAGATAAAAGTGGCTGATGGACCATGCCCCATGAGGACCATGGGGTCTCGAACAAACTGAACACATCTTTCCTCTGAACAGGTAACATCATTGTTGCCTCTCTTGCCTCTTTGTGTCAGGAAATTCTTTGGGCCTGGTCGCCAGCTGCGGCAGAAGGAGCAGAGTGCTGCTGTGCAATGCCCAAACAGCCTCCACCTGCTTGGGAGATGTTGGCATCTCTCCTCCCCAGCAGGTCGCTGCGGTGGCTGCAGAAGTGGCTGCGTGCCAGCACAAAGCCCTTCCTTGTTCTGCTTCCCTGTGCTCAGCCTGCTGTGGCCGGGGTGGAAGGAAGCCCAGTGTGGTGTCACCTTCCCGCCAGCCACCTCTTGTGACCGCAGCCAGATGGACACACCCTGGCATCCCCAGGAGGCTGCTGCCCACTGAGGCAGGGCTCTGCTGCAGGTGTCCCTTTCCAGGCAGGGCAGAGCTTGCCCTGACAGCCGTGCTTAAGTGTTTGGTGGGGGGACAGACAGGCCACCAGGGTGCTGGTGTTCTCCCTGCTGCAGGTCCCTGAGCCCCGCTGCAATCAAGGGAGCTTGCACTGTGATTTGGCTTGGTCCTGCTGCTCCCTGGGTAGCTCTGTCTGGGGAGGCAGGGCAGGTGACTGAATTTTGGGCTCTGAGGGACAAGCCAGTCTCTTGTTTGCATTCCTGAGGGCATGCAGGCATGATTCTAGATATTTTGGGGGGATCATGTAGAAGTAGATGTGTGAGCATTGCAGATCATGTTTCCTAGTGAGGATGGAATCCTGGTTGGGCTCCAATGGATTCTGATGTTCCAGATAGCAGCTTGTGGTGGGAATGTCCCTGGGACCTCTCCTCTCTGTCCTGCTGCTGGTGATTATGGCTTTTGTAAGAACATCATTCTGTCAGTCCAATTTGGTGAGAATATGCCAATAAACCCAGATGTTATCAGGGAAGGGGTTAGATGGACATACGCAATCACATCTGCAAGAAGTGTGACAGCAAAGTTCACATTGCTCTAGGAAATGTGGTTAAAAATAGGCCCCAAATTCATTCCTACAAATACTTTAAGGCTCAGAATTCTGGCAGAAGTTTTGCTGAGGCTGTCCAGGCTGGAGCTCAGTTTGTTGTCCTGTGCCCCTGCCCATCTGAACCCTGTGATGCCATTTAGTGGTATATTTTCTAATATTGCATGTCTCTTGTGAAGTTTCCCTCAGCGTTTTTCAAGGGAAGGGTGAACATGTGTGCTGCCCTCTGCTATGAGATCCTGAAGTGTTGCACTTCCAAGGTGTCCTCCACAAGGAACGAAGCCTCTGCTCTGCTGTACCTCTTGATGAGAAATAATTTTGAGTTCACCAAAAGGAGAACGTTTCTGAGAACACATCTTCAGGTCAGTGGCTGGAGAAAAGCCAGAGAGCAGGACACCCCAGATTAAATGAACAGATACATCAATAGAGCTCTGTGACCTCATACCTGCAAAGGATCCTGCCATTGCTATATGGACAAAAATCTTTCTGTTTTCCAGGCTTTGCCTAATTCCTATTTCCAGTGACTGGTCCAGGCACCTTTAGGTGAAATAATTGCCATCAAGTACTCCAAGGTGTTGAGTTTTTAGAGTACCAGACACCAGACACTGTGTCATCTCTGTGCCAGAGGCTGGCTGGGATGGGGTGGAAAGGGCAGCTGCCCTTGAGGCAGGAGAAGGGATTTCCTTGGAGCTGCTTTTCTGGCCTTGGTAGTTTTTGAAGCAAATGTAGATACCTAGTAGAACAGATTAATACCCTCTGGATTGTAATGAATCCCAGAAGAAGGTAGCTAATGTCGAAACAGGGATTCATATTATAGTAGTTGGATTGTTAGTTCTGTTCAGCAAAGCAGTTTGGTCCTCTGGGGAGTGTTTTTCCCTGGGAGACGTGAGAGCAAAGCCACAAACACCAAACACTGCTTACATGGTAGAAAAGACGTGATGTTTTCCTGTGAGCATTTTATTAACTGTGACCTTAATAAAACCCTTTTATTAGGGCTTGTTTAAATAAAGCCTCTACCTTGTCCCAACAGATAATAATTGCAGTGAGCCAGTTAATTGCAGATGTGGCCCTCAGTGGTGGGACCAGATTTCAGGACTCCTTGCTCATCATTAACAACTTTGCAAACAGCGACAGGCCTATGAAGGTGAGTTGGAGATGTCACATCCCATCATATCAGCCATTTATGCAAGGCTGGGGACAGACTCCAGGAAACTGTTTAAGGGTTGGGCTAGTAATTGGTACTGTGATTTGTAGGCTCATAGTGGGCTGCATTTGTTCAGTAAACAAGTGTTATGCCAGCAGCAAGAGGACCAGCTGCTCAAGCAGGTCATGCTCCAAATGTGAGGCCTCATGCCAAAGGGCGGGGAGCCCAGCAGCTCAGGTTGTGCTTTGCAGTATTCTGCTTGCAAGGTTGTCCAAAGAGCTTTCCAGGAACTCCCAGCTTTGAGAGAAATGACAATGGAGGGTCTGATATTTCTGTTGCCTGAAGGTAATAATTAGCAGGATTGAGTTTTAATTAACTGAGTGTCAGTAATATTAAGAAAGTGCTCTTATGTGGAGATTAATGGTTGTATTTCTTTGGAAAATAATTGCCTATCTTTGTGCTAGAATTAGTGGTTGTACCCAACCCATTGAGCAATTGCAGCTTGCTCCATTTCACACAGAGTAGCTGCCAAGGCAGAATAAGGGAAATGGGCAGTGTTTTTACGGTTCCATGGTTATCCTATGACCTAAAGGCGTAATGGGAACTTCCATTAGGTGTTTAATTGTGATCTAACAAATTTATAGCTAAGATATACCTGGCAAAAACCTCAGTTCTTTTCTGCCCACAGATGTTGGTAAGGGTTTCACTGAGCCGTACTTGTAATTTACATCACGAGATGATCATTATATTGAGTTTATGTATTTGTGTGAGTGCAAGAGTACAAGAGAGATTTCAACACACTGGAGAGAATGACATGCACAGCTACAGCAGCATCTGGGGAACAGGAGTCTGAGAAGAGGGAACGTAATCCAGGCTCATCGTGGAGGGGAGAAAGCGGAGGGGGAACCTACTTGCAGCTTTCCACAGCAGGCAGTTTATAGAGACATAGTTAGGCTCTTTTCAGAGGTGTGGAGTGCAGGACAAGAGGCAGTGTATGCAAATTGCAGCAAGGGCAATTCCAATTTTGCTTAAGAAAAAATTATTTCACAAGAACACTGTGCAGCCCTGGGGCAGGGTCTAGAAAGGAGACGGATTTTTCTCTTTTAGATTATAAAACTTGGCTGGGCAAGCCTTGCTCTAACTCAATGATGGCCTTGTTCTGAGCAGGGGATCAGATCAGAGCATGTGTTTCTCTACTACATTCCTGTGGTGGGAAGCTCTACAAATGCCTTCAGTGCTTTAGGAATTGAAGAGCGACCACATCAGAGCCTAACAAGCCAGATGTTGATTGACATGAAAAAATACTGGAGCCATGGTTTGTGGTCTCATCCAGAGACATTTGCACGCATGGAGCACTTCTGTGTTGCTCTCACACCAGCTCCTCAGGATGCCGAAGTGGCATCCTCATTGTAGCACAGGAACAGCCAGCCTGGCATCCTGGGCATGACCTGGAGAGATTGGCCCTGTGCATGTCATGATTGAAATGCCTTTAAATGCAGATGAAACACTGTACACCGTGTGCAGTGTGAGTTTGGTAAGGAAGAGTTAATTAGCCTTATCTACTGTGTTCTGTGTTGTCAGGTAAGTGAAGTGTTGGCTGAAAGGGTCATTCCTTGGCAAAGCCTGTATTTTTTGTATTAGCTTCTAATTCGTTTTGTGTCAGGCAACTGCTTTTCCTTCCGAAGTCAAAGATTTGACAAAGAGAATCCGCACAGTGCTCATGGCTACTGCTCAAATGAAAGAACATGAAAAGGACCCAGAAATGCTGGTAGATCTCCAATACAGTTTAGCCAAGTCTTACGCAAGTACCCCAGAGCTCCGGAAAACGTGGCTGGACAGCATGGCCAAGATACACATGAAGAACGGAGACTTCTCAGAGGTAATTTATGCAGTTAAAAACGTGGTGCACAACAAGACACATTTACAGATGACATTTTAATAATTTCCCTCTGTGCTTTGCAGGCAGCCATGTGCTATGTTCACGTAGCAGCCCTCGTTGCAGAGTTCCTGCACAGGAAGAGTAAGTGTCTGCTGTTTGGGAGGCACAAGGAAGATGATAGTGGGGTTTGGGGATGTCAGAATCTTTTTAAAGACAAGGCTCTCTCAATTTGGTAAATTATTATTTTATGAACAAGCTAAAAAGGAAAAAAAAATACTGTAGTGTATAAAGCTAGAAGATGATGAGTGTTTTTTAAGAAATTACTGTAGTTGTCCATACCTGTTTACTTAGACAGCCATGCTAGCATGGTGCTGAGTGAAGTAAGAACCGACACATCGTGTCTGGGTTTAAATGTTCACTTGTATTTTACATTAGGAAATGTGCTCACAGGGAAGGCCATGTTAAAAACTGACTCAGTATGATCATCATAATTATTACTACAGAAAACTATAGAATAAAGCAGTCAAAATTCAGTCAGAAAATTAGACTGTAGCCTAATATATGTAGTTCTTTACATATATGTAAAGAACAATCAGAAAAAAAGGAGAATTTTGTGGCTTAGTGCAAAACAGGAAGGCAGGACAGACCTGTGTGTTCTCAAGTTACACAATGTTGCAGGTTTTCTTTTAAATACGTGTTCCACAGTTGATATATTGACCCCATTTCTCATTTCTATATAAGGGAGTGATTGTTGAAGTGGACCCTTGACATTTCAGAAAGTTAAGGCTGCATAAAAGCTGATTACATTCACTGCCTTGGCTTGAAACTACTTCAGTGCCCTGCTCAGGAGGCTTGGAGTCCCTCCAAATTCTGTACTTCGTCTTGGCAAAGTGGAAGAATTCAGGACTTGTTCTTGTGATATGTATGCACATTTCACATGGCTGGAGAGAGGAAGGTCTTGAAAGTTCTCAGTGTTTTATTTGTACACAAAGGCTGCTTACCACAAGTAGTGGTAAAGGAGAACTCCCAAAAGGGAAGAGGAACAAGTCCAAAGGAATATTAAATGAAGTTTGAACATTGAGTTATTTCTGTCACTGGCACTCTTTACATTTACAGAGGCTGGAATGGTTCAGTAAAGGCTACCCAAAGTTTTGGGGTACCTAACTGTGCTTCCTTGCTAGGAGTGTACAATGCTGTCTGCTTACCACCTAGCTCTCCAGCACTAGCTGGATAGGGATAGAGTTACTTTTCTTCCTTGGTAGCTGGTGCTGTTTTGGATTCAGTGTGAGAGTAATGTTGACAACGCACTGATAGTTTGGTTGTTGCTCAGTAGTGCTTACTCTTAAGTCAAGGACTTCTCAGTGTCTCATGCGGTGCCAATGAGGAGCTGCACAAAAACTCAGGAAGGAGAATAGTTGGGGCGGTTGACCTGAACTGGTCAAAGGGATATTTCACATCTCAGAATGTCATGCCCAATGTATTAACTGGGGGAGTTACCTGGAAAGGGGGCTGATCTGGGAATGGGTTTGGCATTGGTCAGTAGGTGATGAGTAACTGTACTGGGCATCACTTGATTTTCTGGAGGTTTATATCTCTCTCTATATATGTTATTATTATTATTACCATAGTTTAGTTTGTTTCAATTATTAAACTGTTCTTATCTCAACCCATGGGTTTTACTTTTTTACTGATCCTCCTCCCCATCCCACCAGGGTTGAGTAGAGCAGTGAGAGAGTTGTTGAGTGGTACTGACTTGTCAGCTCAGGTTAAAGTACAGCAGCACGGCACATTTGAGATAATTCCATTAATCCATTTGCTTTTGTCTGCTGCAGAACTCTTTCCCAGTGGGTGCACTGCTTTCAGGAAAATCACTCCCAACATTGACGAAGAAGGTGCAATGAAAGAAGATGGTGGGATGATGGATGTACATTACAGTGAGGTGAGGTCCTGTACTGTAGATACACGATATTTGATATCTGATTAGGATTTAGTTTTAGACTTTGTTCATGTGGGCTCTAACAAATTGCAGTTGTGCGCTGGTATCTGTAAACAAGACTGTTTATTCCACTGCAATTTCCCAAGAGAAATCTGCTCTGAAGAATTTTCTGTGTATGACTCAGGTAAAACTGATGTAAGTTCTTGATTCCTCTGAAAGGCTTTTCTAGCACTGAGACTGAAAAAGCTTCACTACAACCTTTGCCTGCTGTGTTATGTAAATGCTAATGGTGCCAGCACAGGGCAGCACAGCCGGGTGTGGTATTTCCAAGGAGGGACAGAATGAAGTCAAGCCCTGCAAGGGAGAGGTCATTTGGGGTCCCCTGGAATTAGGGCTGTGCTGCAGGACACCATGTTAACAGAATAATCCAGAAACCATAGCAAGGCACTGGGGAAGTGGGTAGATCCACCCATGAGTCATAAAGTCTCATAAGTACTTCTGCACCATCCCTGTGCAACTGCCTTGGGTTGGACACACAGCTGAGTGAGGTGGCCCTACAGCCCAGCTGCCCATTCAGCAAGACTTGAGGATCCTTGGCACCACAGCCCACTGCTCTTGCATGCGTGTTCCTTGGACGTGTTTCTTAGACACACACCTCTGACCTCCATTGTTGTCATGTCCATATTCTCCCAGAGTTTTTGCAGTTTCCTGGGGAAGTAACTAAATAACCAGGACATACTTGCTGGCTATTATGCTAATGATTTATGAAGAAGTAATGAACTTTTAAAAAATAACTTGTCCTTTTTCTTCTTCTTCCCCTCCCCCTCTCCAAAATTTAGAATGCCTTTAGAAAGGCCAGGAATACACAGGGTTTAAACTTATGTAACTGTGATTACTTATTCTGGGATCTGATAAAAGTATCTGAAGTTAAAATGGTTTTATCTTCTAAGTTGGAGTGTGTTAACACCACCCGTTTGGTTGCTCTCATAGGAGGTCCTGGTGGAGCTGCTGGAGCAGTGTGTAGATGGTCTGTGGAAAGCAGAGCGTTATGAAACAATTTCTGAAGTTTCCAAACTGATCATTCCTATTTATGAAAAGCGGCATGAATTTGAGGTGGGTATTTTGAACTAGTTTGCATAGAACAGGTAATTTTCTAGACTGCTAAGAAAACAAGAGGGGACTTTTTAATTTTTGAAGTTACGAATTACTGAATTGGTGTCAGTAAAACACACACTGTGCTTCATTGTTGGTTATTAAAGAAATTAGTGAAAGCAATGACCTAAAAGGTAATTATCAAAGCTAATGATATGGATGACTCATGTTTAGTGAATAATTACCACCTTCCTTCCTGTAAAATAAAACTGTTATCATTCCATATGCTCATCAAAGCTAGATTCTTTTTGAGACCTGAGGTTTTCAAGGGTTAAAAATAGAATGAGAACAGTTCAAAGAAAGGACTAGATCTGTGGGTAATTCAGTGGCAAGTGGAGAGGAAGGAAGGAAGCTGTTCCCAGCCTTGCTCCTTCCCACCACCTGCTGTGACCTGTGCTTCAGCTTAATACTGGTCGTGTTTCACTCCTCTGCCATGACAGAACATCCAGCCATATAACTGAAGCTGGGGGAAGCCTTGCCTCAATCTATTTTTTTCATTGTAAAGCTGTTTTTAATTAAAAAAAAAAACTTCCTGTGTAAAATATTGCCAGCTGCTCTGTCTGTAAGGCTCGGTCAGGGAACATGCTGAGACAGTGCGCTCAGCCTTCTCTCCAAGGGTAGTGGTGTTACTGCAGTCTGTGGTACCCTGCAGACCTGACACTAAGCATGTACTTAAAACCGGGTTTTTCAAACAAGACTGCATGAGTTCAACCTCTTTAGAAATTAAGGTTTCAGTTCTCCAGAGGATTGTGTTCCGATATCTCAGTAGCTTCTGGTGTTAGCTAGAATGTCCCGCTTGCAAAATCCTGCTTTCATCATAATGTCAAAATCTGATTTCCAGAAACTTGCCCAGCTGTACAGAACACTCCACGGAGCATATGCTAAGATATTGGAAGTAATGCACACAAGGAAGAGGCTTCTTGGAACCTTTTTCAGAGTGGCCTTTTATGGACAAGTAAGTATATATACTGGCTTGCCAGCTACCCCTCACCAGGCAATCTGGCCCCAAAAGCTGCTGCTCTGTCAGACCGGGAGCTGAAAAGCTCCTCTGGTGCAGCCACCAGTGTGTCTACATGAGCGTTTTGGTATTTCACACTGGGGGTGAGGGTTTGTATCTGCCTCCAGGAGCACTTGATTTATTATCAAGTTTATTATTCTGCTGGTAGGCTTTTCATAAAACAACTCAGCAGTTAGGAGATGGCTTAGTTGGTTCAGAAAACACCAAAGGGTTTTTTGTAATTGTAATTATTGTAGGTTACACAGACACAATTTAGTATATATAGTATATAACTAGTAACAGTATATAACCATAGTAGTCCGTTACAGTAGTAGTAACAGACATTTTTTTCTACAGAAAATTGCTGCTTCCTTCTAGGTGTTAGCAGGGTAAAAGGTTATGAGAGAAGCTGGAGGCAAAATATCTATCAGTGTTGGTTACACACATGTAGAGATAGGTAGTATTTTTGTTAGCTGAGGTAGCTGGAAAACTGAATAAGTTCTGGGGCTCAGAGTCCCAGGAAGCAGCATGATCTTATAATATCTCGTGAAGTCTTCTGAGCTTAAGATCAGTTGTGGTTTTATTTTTTCTCTCCACCTATAGCAATTAATCTGATAAAGTGTGATACCCTCATGTCCTTTCTGTCTCTGAACAACCTGCTTCTGCTTGTGGACTCATAACCATGGGGGAGGTGCAGGATCCCTCTTTAGAAAACACCATGTAAATTATATTAGCCTTGCCTTTCTTCATTCCTTCTTTTAGAGGAGATGATGAATACCCCTGGAACCATCATGGGTTTGTACCTTTGAATGCAACTGTCACTACACACACAACATCAGAGCATTGACTTTTGCTGCAGCAAACATGCATTTTATATTTACCCTCATCTTCTCTGTAACTTTGGATGTGTAAAAAGTAAGTAAGGTTAGCAACAGATAAAAGGAAACAACTGCTAGCTTAGTTTTCCAGAAGCTGTGGAAATAACTGGATCAGCCCTTAAAATTAAGCTGTGTAGCATCCCAAAAACCAGTGCTTGATCCAGTTTTGCATTTTAAAGCTTTTCTGGCTTTATACTCCAGCTGCTCCAGCAGATAGCCTAATGCTGTGTCACAAATTATAACTGGAACAGCTCACCAAAGCATGAAGTTCCCATGCTGTTTCCATTATGGGTAAGACTGGTGATGCAAGCACAGCCTTTGATGCAATTTTGTCTCTATTTACAGTAAATACACCAAATCCCACTTCCCTGAATACAAGAGGAATTAAAGCACAGGAAACCCATTTCTTTTTTTATTGCTTAAAGTCTCTTTCCGCCAACACAAATTCCTTAATTTCAGACTGTTCCTGTGGCTCTGCTGTCAGGGCTTCCTCAACTTCTGTACCTTTCTGCTCCTTCTCTGTACCTTGTTTTTGTGGTTTTTTCTCCTGCCTGTCTCTTTCCAGCCTTCCAAAAGGTCAAATGCTAGCTAAAACCATCTTCCACATTGTTTAGATTTCTCACTGGTCATACTCAAGTAATGATGTGTTGTGTTTGTGTTGGTTGAAGAATTTTTTTTTTAGACCATTTTTGAAGGAATCTATTAAACAGGCAAAGTTCAGTGAGACTTTGTATGCCATAGCCTTCCAAACCTTTTTGGCTTTCTGAAATGTTAGTAGAAACTTGCTTTCCAAGTAGCAAATCTAAGATAAAAGTTTTCCGGATAAAGAAACACAGCTATTCCTCACTGCTTTTTTTTGTGGTTAATACCAGACATTCTTTGAGGAAGAAGATGGAAAGGAATACATCTATAAGGAACCTAAACTGACAGGCCTCTCGGAGATCTCCTTCAGACTTCTTAAACTTTATGGAGAAAAATTTGGGTCAGAGACTGTAAAGATTATCCAGGATTCTAATAAGGTAGAGTTAAACTGCATGCTCTGTGGAGCTGAACGAAGATGACAGGGCATCCCTTCCTTCTGCCAGTGGGAGGGGAAGAATGAGCCCTCTCCTCCACCTTCTTACAAACACCTGGCTTCCAATTGCCCCTGGCATCCTCATGCTCCTGTGTGTGGACATGTTGCACAGCTTGACAAGTGCTGGTGTTGCTCTGGCTCCCAGGTGTGAATTATGAATGGGAAATTGAAATCCCCATTGCACTGAGCCTTGTTGAAGGCATTAGAAACCAGCACAGAGCATCAGGTGACTAGAAGCAGAGTTACTTGTTGTTGCTTTGATGCTGCAAGTCTAAAAGAAAATCTCTTTGGGCCTTGCAGCCTTTGCTCCTTCCTTTTCATATGGAATACTTATTTATGCTCCTTGCAAGGGCTGTGCACACCTTTAGGCTGCAGTGGGATTTATCTGAGTTACCAAAGACAGTGCTGGTAATCCCAAAGCTGGTTTAGTGCAAGCTTGCAGGTTTGCCTGTACCCAGCACTGTATGAGCACTGGATCACGGTCTGGAACCTCTGTGGTCATATTAGAAGGACTAAGTAGCCCAGGCCTGTGCTGCATTGATGGATCAGGCGATGTGACTGCCTGCTGCAGGAACAGCTTGTTTGGCACCAGGTGATGTATTTCTTGTGCCATGCCTCCTTGTCTTACCTGCTGGTGGATGGTGTAGACATCCCAGCAGAGGGCAAAATGAACATTTGGTGTGTCACTGGCCTTCGTGCAATGAGGCAAGGTCGGCAGGGAATTAGTTTAAATCAGATCCCAGTGGATAGATTAGCTAATTATAACTTATTAACCTGTGCTTCTCCTTTGAGTAACCCTCTTATTTCATAGGTCAGCATTAAAGACCTTGATCCCAAGTATGCCCATATTCAAGTGACTTATGTGAAGCCCTACTTTGAAGACAAAGAAATGTCTGAAAGAAAAACTGAATTTGAAAGAAATCATAATATCAATAGATTTGTATTTGAAACTCCTTTCACTTTATCTGGAAAAAAGCATGGCAGTGTGGAAGAACAATGTAAAAAAAGGACCATTCTAACTAGTAAGTACAAATATCTGAGCATGAGACAGTATCAGTAACCATTAAGAGACCATTCTAGCTCATGAAAATATTCCAGAAGTGTCAAATTCTCTTATCTTAAACAGAGTTGTGAGACAATATTCTGGTTGGGAGGGGGAATTTACCTTGTGTTTTTATGTGCACATTTTTACAGATTAAAAAATCGTGCTGGTAAATTATAGCCTTGTTTGGAATTTCACATCCCCAGGGGCAAGAATTTGCTTGTATATGTTCTATGAAGAGTACTCCTATGTGCTGCATGACTTTTCAATCTATACATTTCTTTTGCTGTTTCTGCTAGCTTTGAACTCCTTTCCATATGTAAAGAAGAGAATTCCGGTCAATTATGAACATCAGGTTGATTTAAAACCAATTGATGTTGCTACTGATGAAATAAAGGACAAGACAGCAGAGCTGCAGAAACTCTGCAGCTCTGCTGGTGATGTTGACATGATCCAGCTGCAGCTCAAACTGCAGGGCTGTGTTTCTGTGCAGGTCAGTCTGTTTGATGTCTGTTCAGAATTGCATTTACATACACAGCTCAGAGTGAGGCATCGTCACAACACAACACATTTACTTTCCAGAAATCATTAACTAGCTGGGCTTCAGGGCTGCAGCCACCAGCCTCCAGCACAGCCTCCCTGTCACGTTCAGTGCTACAGCAGTGGGTGGCTCATGGGAATAAACATTTTCTCCAGTGGTGTTTACAGTGTCAAGTCCAAGTGTAATTGCATATTAATTAGCCATAAGTAATTGCTGAAATATACCTAAGTCTTGAAGATTGTACTGTAAGAATCAGGCACAAACAGCCTTTTTGGGAACCTGGCTTCTCAAGCTCGATAAGTGGCCTTAGGACTCAGATCATGCTTCTTTTCCACACGGAAATAAGAGGAAAATATGAGGAAACAAACTTAATCTCTCTTTTTATCTCCATTTAGCTTTTCATCTTAAAAACATAGATGGAAAAACAAATACTTAACTTTTGAAACTTCAGGTGCCTCTGGTGACATTAGTAATGCAGAGCTGATGGCATTGAAATAGTATGCTGATGTTGGGTGGGGCTTTTAAAAAATTTGTTATTCCTTTCACAAGTGCCTTGAGCATCTCAGTAGGAGTTCTAGCATAAATGATTTCTTCTTTCATTCTAGGTTAATGCTGGTCCTTTGGCCTATGCCAGAGCTTTCCTAAGTGACAGCCAGTCCAGCAAATATCCTGCTAAGAAGGTGAATGACTTAAAAGAAATGTTCAGGTAGGATTTCTAATGTAATAAAAACTAGCAGCTGGCTGGAAGATGGTACCTGCTTTGATTATATTTTTGTCTGTCTCCAAACTCAGCAGATGCTGGATACTTACATATGTCTTATAAAGTCTCATGGGGTTATGGGTGCTCACACATATGAAAAAAGCCAATGAAATTATATATATCAAGAGTTCCCAAGTCCAGAGCTGTGCTCTCCATGGGGAGATTTGCTTGAACACTTGCTTCAACAGTTTATGTGGGTATTTGAGATTATCACATGAAGTATGTTTGAAAAAGAGACCTGGCAGTCCTGTGTTCAGGGGTCTTTGATATTGTGCATTGATTGCCAGTTTTTCCAAGGAGATTTTTCGCTAGCTAATGATGAACTTGAAATATTTTAAAGCAAATCCTTTCCCAGTTTATGGAAGAGCACTGTTCTTGTTTCTGTTGCTAGTTTTTGAAACTGTGTGACTTGCACAGGTGTTTTTCTAACTTCTGTCCCTTAGCGTAAGTTTTACCTCCCACTTGAAAGTGTCACCCAGGATGTGACTAGGCAACTCTTGTTTTACGTCAGGATGATGAGTCTTTGCCACGCTCTTTTCTGGACCTCTCAGGTGCAACCAGTTGTCCACCAGCCCCTGCATTTGTTACTCTGTGCTGGTGACTCCCATTTCACCCATTTCTCCATTCTCATTGTATGGAGAAAGCAGCATTTGGGCCAATCCAGTTTTCGTTCCATGTATCAAGTAACCTGGCAATCAGGGAGCAATCCCTGAAAACATGCCGTGTATGGTTTTACTTTCTAGCCTTGCAGTGCAAACACAATCTCCATTTCAGTTGTGAATGTATTTTCATTGAGTTTTATAAAAAAGGAAAATATGTGTGTTAAATGAAGCAAAGAATGAATAACAGACCCAAGACAGAGCATTACAGCTCCCCATGGTGTGAGCTTCCTTCAGGAGGGTGTCTCTGCTGTTAGGAGCCTGACCTCTCACAGCCTTCCTGTGTCACATGCACTCAGCTCTGGCCAGCCCTGCGGGACTGGCTGTCCCATCTACTGAGGATCCAGGCTTAAAGGAGCTCCAGCAGAAAGCCCAACACCTGTGTTGCAGTCCCTCTCCATTCCCTGATTTACTGTGCCAGGGATACTCCTGGCATACAACTTGCCCTAAACACTGGAGAAAAGCGGGGTGGGAAATACTGAGATTTGCCTGTATGTTCAGTTACTTGCTTTGGTAGAAGACTGGACTATTGTAATGCCCCAGGTTCATTCCTTTCCTCCCCAGGAAGTTTATCCAAGCCTGTGGAATTGCTCTGGAACTCAACGAGCGTCTCATTAAGGAGGATCAAGTGGAGTACCATGAGGGGTTAAAATCAAACTTTCGGGATATGGTGAAAGAGCTTTCTGACATCATCCATGAACAGGCACGTACTGTATGGTGGGAGCCCACAGAGGTGGCTCTCTGTGCTTGAAAGCTGACTAAGCTGAAAACTGGCTGGGAACTAACTGAAAATGTGATCACTCCTCATGTTCTGTAGCTAAATATAAAAGGGCAAGTAGGAGAACGTGAAAATTAAGCAGTATATTTGGTGGATTCCTAAAACTGCTTTCTGTTGACTGAAAGACTCAGCCTGATGTTGGTATTCAGAGTGCTGCAGGGTGGAGTCTTCAGTGACACACCAGTGCCTGCCGTGGTCATCAGAAATCCTATGCCACGTTCTGCGTTATGTCTGCAAATTATAGAGGTCACAGGTCAAAGTTCTCTGGCAAGAGTTCCATTTCCTCAGTTATATCCAGATTATGGGGTTTTTTTTAATATGTTATTTTTCCTTACATATGTTTTCTTATAATTTTTGCCTAATGCCAACATGCCATTTATATGCACTGTTAAAATTCGTGCTAATTTTTCTGATCTATGTTTTTATGTTTTCTTGGATCTTTCTAGGAAAATACATTTGAATAGTAGCATCATAGAGGTGAGAGATTCAAAGAGCAGTTGTACTTCTACCTGGTATCATGCTGTGAAATTAGATGACAACTGGCTTTCTGAAGTAATTTCCATACCTCTGCTCTTTCATTTTGACATTATGACAAAAGAAAGCTTGTTGTAGATTTATAGCATCAAGGATATAAAATCAGCAGTACAGATTGCACTGCGGTCCACAGAACTTGAAATTTAGACGAATGCTTTCAGGATCTCCCAGTTAGTCAATTTACAGTCTGTGTGACTATGAATTAAAGATGCAATATGTTAACTCACTAAAAATGGATAGGCAAATTCCACAGTCAGTTGAGTAGCTGTTCACACTAATTGAAAAATCTGCAAGTGGCAAAATAATACAACTGCACCAGGCTGCTGTTTGTAAATAAGGTTAATTTACAATAAAATAATGCTTATGGGAATCAGAGTCTTGTTATGGAAGAGTACAATATCATTTCAGGGGAACAGTCTCATGATGGAGATGATTTTTGTTGTGGGAGTATAAGGGTGCATCCATTCGAGAGCGACTGCTGCGTTCCTGTTGCTTTTGTTAGATTCCCATTCTATTCTGCTCGTGGCCACCCTTTTTTTAGTTTGCCAACTATTGATGTTGCACATTTGCCACAATGGTTTTTTCATTGCCACTACCTGCATACTCCACTACTGAACTTTGCTCAGAGAGGCTTGTTCATAAGAACTGCCACCTACTTACTCTAAGCTGTTTGCCAGTGCCAAGACATCTAATTTGCATGCAGCTGCTGGAACTTTTGTGGCTTTTGAATTTTGCAATAGTCAAATAAAAAACAAATCACTCAGTCCTGCACTGTCAGTACAATAGTTAAGATTAATTTAGAACAAAGAAGCATTGTTAAAACACACTCCCTGTACCTCAGTGGATTTATCTACTGCTGTGTTGTCTTTGGTTAATGGGCAAAATATGACTGAAATGTCCAAGTGAAGGGCTACCTGGGAAGGATATACTTTTCACTTTCTTCTTGTAATAGCTCAAAATGCAGCTTAAAAGACCATGTTTATGAACACTGTTCTTCATAGTTGCACAGCATTATGTACAACAGCTGACTTGAACTTTGCATTGCCATCAAATGACCTAATATCTAACAAATTCAACCTAAGGGAATAAGTTTTCTTACTTTGCAACATTACTCAGTTAAACATAAAAAGTATAGTGCATTAACTTACGGTTCTCATTGCAAATAACACATGCTTTTCTAAATATTGCCAGTGTCCCAAAGCAACACAGGCAGTACTCTTCATTTGAGATGCAAGGGCAGATGGGTAATCACTAGGTCAGCCTGTGACCTATTTACAGATCTTTTAAGCTAAAATGTAAACACAAAAAATTGCTAAAATGAAGCTGAACAGGTCTAGGAAGTTTCAGAGACTGGCAGAAAGACAGTTTATGATGTTCATGTTTAAGCTGTTTATGATGGCCAGTGATCTCAGTTTCACTAATGCAATTTCAAAGTAACTAACTTGACTGGTGAACCACATGGTGAAAACAAATACACAGTCAGCTCTGCCAGTCCAGTTGGATCGTGTGCTGTCAGAGTGTCCTTCAGGCTACAAAGTACAAAATCTGGACACAGAGGTAGTGAGTGTCTGTGGCATTTAGCTGCACCTACTCCCTGTGCTTACAAAAAACCATATTAGAATTCTGTTACTGCTAAGACATAATAAAAAAATTGTTGTACAGAGAACGGTTTCTTTCCTACAGTGCATAGTTGTAACTAAAAGTGATCTGGTAATACACAGAATAGTGTATATATTAATGCTACAGAAACCGCTAAACTACTCTTCTTTCTTATTTCTTTGTTATGCTGCCTTTGTGAAACAGCTTTGAAGAACAAGGTTGGATATCTCTTTTGCATACCTTTCTAAACAGCTGATTATCATAATGAAGTGAAACCTGTATTGAATTTGTGGTTGTTTTGCTTTGTTTAGATCTATCATGAAGACACAATGCATTCGCCGTGGATGCAGGACTCTCTTCATGTCTTCTGTGCGATCAGCGGAACCTCTGGTGATGGAAGTTACTGCTCACTCAGACCCACTGCTGACATATAAACATATCAGTCATATTTTACAGAGCCTTCTCAGGAATTCTTGGAACTGTAAAAAGGATGTTTAAAATCATCCATGATGAGCAAAGATTCAATTGTGCGGTGGTTCAGTTTGTTTTGGTTTGGGTTTTTTTTTCCACAAAAAAAGTTGCCATGCTTTCAAACAGGGTGCTTGCTTATTTTGCTGAGCAACGTTGAAAGTGCCTGGACATTGCACCACTGTGCTTGTTTTCTACTATTTTTTTAAGCTAAATGAATACCAGGACGTGGAAAGGCAGTTATCTAAATGTGTATTGAATTGCTGAACTGTGAATCAAAACAATGACGTACTATGTAAAGTTGTACAATGGAATATAGTAAAATGTAAAACTACTTTGTAAATATAAGGAGTGTAGAGTATATAGAAATTAGCATTATATCATAATTGCTTCTAAAAGATTTGTTGGACAGAAGACATGAAGGAGAAATTGTAGTCACTGGTAAGAGACCTTTCTCTTCTAAAAAGTGACTTGGGGTCCAGATACCCCTATTGCACTCAATGAGAGTAAACTTGCCCTAGTCTGGAGTAACTGAAACCTAAGTCAGAAATTATAATTTTCATACATCCTGAGAGCAGGTATTTCTAAAGTAATCTCCATGAAAGTTGAGCTTACTGTAGCTGATTCCAGTTTTGGGTAGCCTTGCACAGCTGCTGTAGAGAATGGATTGTACTCACTGAGAGCAACCCTGAGAGATGTGTCATTTGATAGGAGTTTTCATTCTTGCCACTCATGGTCTGACACAAATATAAACTCTTGAGAACAGCTTAAATTGAATTGGAAATTGTAAGGTGCTTTAACAGCTTTCAGAAAAAATTCTAATAATCGGAGAGATGTGGTTTTAAAAATCGCAGCACATCAAAAAAACTTACACAAAATTGAGGAATGTGTTAGCACCACAAGTCACTCATGTTCCCTCCTGTTAAACAGATCTGTTCTCTGAAAGCTCATTGTTTTTGTGTCATAGGTGGTTGGAGAAAATGTATTTTCCAGAATTCTTTTATTCCTTCTTCCCCTTCCCAAAGCTTTCATAAATTCTCTCTTTTTTAATAATACGCTTCAGATTCAGGAAGAACACAGTTCAGTAATTCTTTTATCTAGCGACATTTTTAACATCCGTGTTTTTCAAAATCCTATCAATTGTAAATATGGTTCCAGTAGTTCATGTGGGAAGGGTGGGAGTTTTAAGGACATGTAACAAAATGCCATAATAAAAAGACTCCAGCTGGGTATTTAGCTTGGCTGTAGTGTCTATAAAATTTTAAGCTTCTAAATCTTTGTGACAAAAATTATCTTCAAAGAGTAACTGGACCACATTTCAAAATATTAATTATGCATGATTCTAAATATCTACAATTATTCGTATTCTGGGAAAATAGTGTTGTGATTCGTAAATTCACCCATTAGCTGTTTCAAGCAAAATACAGATGTGTCTATAACAAACCAGCCACATTTCTGCTTCTGTGTGCTTTTGTACCAGACAGGCTCTAAATTTAGCACAAACAGGGGAAGAGAGACGAGTATGTGTAAATATGGTTATCACCTTCCTGATTGTTATCTTTCAACAAATAATATTTAAAAGCATATAGTGAGAGTTTTCCAAATTGCTTTGCTAAAAGGTATGAAGCTCGTTAATAGTCAGTCCAATACAAGATACTTTTGGAGCTAATTGACCTCTAAATATCAGTAGTAAAGGCATATCTTGACTATAATCAGCAGTGATGAGATATGGACATCCAAAAGCTCTTGCACCATAGCTCTTTCAAATACTACAGGTAACCTAATAGTTTTCCTGGATTTGCAGAGAGATCCTTATGCATGTTTTTTGATGTCTTTAGTGTTCTGAGATAATATTGTTGGCCGAATTTTCGATTTCTATTCCTTATTTTTACTGGAATTCCAGTGAAATTCTTACTTGTATATTCAAATGTCTTTAATAGTCCAAGATGAATTTTCGTCTGAACTTCTTAAGATGTTGATATTGGAGTTGTCCTGTCATTTCACTTGTCATGTACTGGAAAACTGTCAAGGTACTTTGGCCAAAAAAGAAGTACTTAATACCAGTCCAGTTAGAATATAAACAGTCACTGCATTTTAGAATATACACTTATATGGAGTTTTAATGAATTACAGAAATGATATGCCCTGAAGATTTGCCTTCTGTCCTGCTAAATAATTTTTCTGGATTTTCTACAGAAAAATCTCCTTTTTAGTTAGGTTATAAAAAGACTAGTAACAAACCAACTTGTTTTTCCTTTATGTATTCACCAGTCTAGAAATGGTGAGGAACAGCCATTATTTTACAGCTGGTTTTGGACAATGGTGCCAAGAAGATGAACACATTTTCTCTATCTATCCTTTTCTTACATAATTGTCCCAGTTTAAAGAAATCCTCCAGATTTTTTCTTATTTATGGCTGAAAGAGCTTAATTCACAGATATAGCTGGAGAGTGTACTATATATGTGCCTGTTTTATGTACCTGATACTCACATTGGGTACATCCTATTTGCTACTTTTTTGAGAAGAATAGAAATGTCTGTAGTTCATTAACATTTTTGATTTTCTTATATTGCCTGAGGAATGGCAGGATGTTTTTAGTCTTGAAAAATTAGTGGAACGTATTTCAAATTACATCCTGGCACACATTGTTTCTGTATCTCTGTTTGGCTACATTACATATTTTAGTTGTGTGCCTTTAACTATTTTTGCTGCGAAACTGCTGTGTAACACATCAAGTCTTCAGAATGCGTGCATCGGTAATTTTGCATAAAAGGAAAAGAAATGGGATGAATGGGATGTGAGGATTAAGAGAAGTTGACTACTCTCAGTATCAGGATTGGTTTGGATAATGGTATGTGTTAGAGCGAGATGGTTTGCAAATAGGACATACAAAGCAACAAAAGGTCTGCCAGTATTTTATGTACAAGAACTTGTTTTTAGATATTTACAGAGTAAGCAAAGTGTAAACGTTTTCTCTCTTTGACCTACTGCTTTTCTCTCTGCAGAGGGATTAGAAAGTAGCGTTTTAAGAAAAATAACCTCACCACTCCATTTCCTTCCCCCCAGAAAACCTGGAATGAAGAACTTACTGCAGCGAAGGATGTATTTTTACATATTATTTGGTGTTCTAAACTTCTTCTGATATGAGAACTTTTCAGGAGATAGGCCAGCAAATGAAAAATCACGGATGAGAGAATACCTGTAGTGTGTAACGTTTGGTTTTGTTCCAGAAGACCTTTGAACGTACACAAGACAGTATATTGATATTGAATAAGACTTTACATAAACATAATACCTTTGTCTCAAAGTAGGTAAAATATGTTTGTTTTCCCTTTCTAAAGACAGAATCCCATGGACTCCACGTTATGATTTGAATAACTTGGCCCAAAAGACCTGAAGAAGAACATAAGTGGAAATTATGTGCTCAAAAATTTAATAGAAATTAAACTATATCTTACCCAATTTACCCACTTGAGGAGAGTAGCACATATTGATGCGATGTTCACTGAGCTGAGTTCTCTAAATAAACAAGGGGTTCTTACTGTGTTGAGGAACACTGTGTGCAGCTAATTCTATGCAACCAGAGTGTAGTACTTCAAATAACATGCTTGTGCCAAGCAGCGGCGAACCAATTGTGATATGCACATAATATTTCAGCTATTCTGGATGTAATTTACTCTCTTTTCATGTAAATCTAACACCTGCTGCTACATAATCATAACAGGAGTGCTTTTATGCTGCATGTTGTACCTACGTGTGTTGTACGAGCCCTGTTTAACCTTCTGTGTGGGAAAGAACAGCACCTCTCGTTTGCCTCGGTTCTTAACTGCTGTACTGGAAACAGAGGATGAACAGAGCTCCTCAAGATCTTCCTGAGACCAGCCATCCTATACTGCTCTTTTTACTTTCTTTTTCTTGAATAATGAATGATTTTTACAAGAAGCCAGGGGGAAAAATCACATTGCAGTCAAGTTCAGAGTTTATTCCAGGTCAAAATAAAAGACTACAAAACCAGGAAAAATAAGAAACATGTTTTGCCTAGGGTTTTTTATTTTCTCTTCATTTCACAGAACAGGGTGAGTGATCAGAAGCTAATACCAGTGTAAGATTCATGGGACTAAACCCTAGTGCACTGAGCTATCACATATGCTCCCTCTAAAGATTACTGTAATAAATGTTCAAACACAGAAGTACACCAAATGAAATGGTGAACACTAAATTATTCAGCAACAAATAGAAGGTGTTGACTTAGAAATCCTAAAAGACCATGGACACCGCAACATCCAGCTCAGGGAAATCCCAAAAACATGATTCATCAGGAAAACAGAGACAGTCATACAAATTTATCAATAGAAATAAGATGTGAATGACAAGTGAGGAAACATCCCAGTAGCTCACCTCACTTTCCTAAAGAATATTCAGTAAGTTTGTGGTCAGGTTTTTGCTCTGTTCTGGAGTTACACTTTTCAAACCCAGACTTTTGCTCTCTGGGGATGTATTTATTGTTGCTCTTCTTCAACTAATTCAACTTACATGGAGGGTAGACTAATATATATGCCCAGGCAGTTGTACCAGCTCCTACATGATGTAATGTAAGTCAGGTATAATTACTATTTACCTCACCAGAAGATAAAGTACAAACTGCTTTTTCTACTTCTGTTTTCTGAGGCTTCTATATGGGGCTCTTGCAAGCCTTGGCCAAACAGCTGTAAAACCACATTTGTGCCCTGCCTCCCTTGGTGGGTAAGGGAGTTACTCCCTTGCCAAATAAAAAGGTGAATTAAATAGATCTTGATACTTAGGGAACAGTGAGCAGAAAAGTTGATGCATGGGCTTGTAAAAGAATTTATCAGAGGGGGACACAGCATTTACCCAAACATGCTTGGTTCCTTGTCCACCCAAAAGTGCTCTTCAAAGGAGGTGGGTTTTATTCCACATAATTTCTGATTTCCAGTGGGGCTTGGGCAGCAGTTCAGAGAGAGTTTGCAGAGTTTGTTGTGAACACGTATCACAAAATTCTAGATGTCCCCAAAGAACACTGAACAAAGAACACAACAAAGGTTGAAAAGGGAGAAGCCACATGAGTCAGACTGGGTTTTTTTCAACACAGTTTTGGATTTTTGCTCCTCAGATCCAGCTGTATTGAGCCCTTTTTTGAACTGACCTCAGCCATCTTCTGAAGAGCCTGTAATTATGTCAGCTGAGACCTAAAGTACTGGCAGAAGCTGGTGCAAAATCAGAAAGGAAGAACCTCAACATTGGTGTGGAGCAACTTCTGGTCCCAAAAGGGACAATTCCCCATAGCCCTGTGCTGCTAATAATCGTTGCCTCTTGCTGGACTTAGTAATTATCCAGGCACAGCAGGCATTGGCACCATTTGTTAATCTGATTTAGGGAACATGCACAGGAAAAAGTCGTTGGATTTTTGTTTTATTGTATCTGCAAACTCTCTGCATGGCCCCACAATCACTGGCTTTGGTTATGTGGGTGGAAAAGGCAGGAGCACACAGCCAAGGGCAGGTCAGTAACATGTTTGTAAATCAGTTTATACCAAGCATGAAGCCATACCCCAAGTACATGTTCAACAGATCATTTGAAAGGTACCTCAGGTGTGTCTATATGAGTCCCAGTCACTACAGCACAGGTGCACTGGCTCACAAGAACATGAACGAGCATGAGATTGGCAATAGAAGATGCAGGACAGGACTCAATGAGATTAAGAAATGGGAAGTCTCTGGTAGGTGGCAGGGATCAAAGGCTCTGGCAGCAGTTGTGATTGCTGTGAATCGGGATGGAAATGTGACAACGAGCCGAGCATTCGGGGAGAAGGGGGAGAGAGCGGGGGAAAAATGTTCAGCTGCCGACAACGTTGATGGGCAGGTGGCCAAAAGCAGTGAACGATTGCATGTGTGCTTGGCACTGGCTCTCCTGGGAGGAGTGGACAAAACAGAAGGAAGGAAGGAAAGAAAACATCAGCAAGGAAACTGAAAGCAAGAGAGGGGTTGCGTGGATCAGCTCTATTCTACAAATGTCCTCACTAGCAGGCATAGTCCACACTTGCTCTAAGTAGTTGCACAATCTGATCTCCGTCACACAGCTTAAATGTTCCACATCCTGGAACTTTAAACCACATTTTTATTTTATTATAATTGCAGGTCCTTGGGCACTTTCTAACAGCAACTAGAAGTCCTCTTATTTCACGGGGAAACAAGCAGGCAGAAAAGCAAAAAAGCCCAATATTAACACAGGATATTCCCCACCCTGTCATAAAAATATCCACTTCTCTTTTTCTAGAATGCATGTCAAAAAAGCAGATGAACTCTTGCAAAACTCCTTGAGGAGCTGAGTAAATACTGAAACATTCTGTTGTCTTAGGAATAAGTTAGTTTTAGTAAGAAATTTTGGGTTGCCTTGAAACTCAGCCAAGTTTCCTCCCTGCTAGATCTACACTATTTTTAGAATACCTGTATGTGGGTGGTAACTAGGACCAAGCTTGCTAGGTAGCACAAAATTCTAGTTCAGAAGGAAAAGCCTTATCCCAAATATTTTATACGCCTGAGATTTATCAAAATAGCACTTACGTCCTAGTCTCAATTCTGTGAAAATTTTGGAAAACTTGCTGCATCACACCCATAAACGTGAGAGCAAAATTCCAAGTGACCATATTGTATTTGGAAGGGGCTGAAGCAGAGGGCGTTTGGGGAAGTTTGTAGAAAACAGATCTACAAAAAAAGAGAACAATATGCATTTTTAGCACAGATGAGAACTATAGAAATTAGCTGAATTTTCAAGAGGGATTTCAAAAAGCGGCATTCAGCCAGGGAGTGAAAAACTGCTCGACATCAAGAGAACTGCTCGGGGATGTGCTAACGTAGCTGCTTTCCCGAGAGAGGATATGAACCATACCCCGTCCGGGGCACGGTTCAATAGCCGCAGCAGACAAGTGTAAAACCGGTTGTAAAACGAAAAGGACTCTCACAGAATGAGATCTTTGTGAGTCTGTGGCCACGCTGCAGTGCCATGTGAGGGGACACGGAGGGCACGGGGCTGGCGGCGGGGCAGCGGCGCGGAGCGGGTGCGTTCCCCGCAGGGGCTGTGCGGGCACCGCCCGCGTCCCGCGGCATCGCTGCGGTTCCACTATTGCGGCACGGCCAAGTCCGGGGTCGGGGAGACACAGACGGCTCCAGCGGAGGGGAATTCGATGATCTCAGGGTCTTTTCCAATCGAATTGATTCTGTGAAGTGTTTCTGTGCTGAGCGTGCGGGAGGCAGCGACGGGCGGCAGGGAGCGGAGGACAGTGCAAGGGCGGCACATGCGGCGACAGAGGGGTGGCGACAGAGGGAGAGCAGTGTGGGGCCGTGGGACGCTCCCGTCGCTGCCCAGCCCTGCGGTCTTGGCGCGCTGCTGCCCAGGTGGCGGGGCCGGGCCGGTACTCCCGCCCGGCTCGGGTTACCTGGGCGGGCCGTCCCGTCCCGTCTCGTCACACCGCCCTTCCCGGCTAGCCCGGCCCCTCGACGGGAAGTGAGAGCGAGGGGCCGGGCTAGGTCGGCCGAGACATGGCTGTGAGTGCATCAGCTCCGCTGCCCTGCCCGCTCCTCCTCGCCGTCTGTTGGGTGGTGGCCGCGGGGACGGCGGCAGGTAGGAGCAGGAAGGGATGGCGAGGAAGGGGCGGCGGGGCTCGGGACCGGCTGCCGACTGTGCTCCGTGTCCGCAGGCGCGGTGCCGGAGCTGGAGCGGGCGCTTCGGACTCTCCCCCTGCGCAGGTCAGGCGGCTCGGCCGTGGGCTCCGCGCACACGCGGGCATGGATGTCAGGGAAATGCTTTCATTTTGTATTAGAAATCGCCCGAAGCTCGTCAGCTGTGTGCGAGGCAGCGCCGGCGGCGCGCCCTGCGCTGCCGCTTACCGGGAACGGGGATGCTGAAAATCTGCTCTCCTCTTTCAGTAAGGCAGCGCTTGACAGGGTCGGCAGAAATGTTTTAAGTTCCATCTTCGTTTCCCGAGACTATCTCTGCCTTAAAACCCCAAGCAGAACCCCCCCGCCCTCCTCCTGGTGCTCGCGTCTTGCGGAGGTGCGGGATCGGCTCCGCCGGGTGCAGGCACGCAGAGCCTCTCTCGCCCTGTGCCTTCGCTCTTCCTTTAGTATTCCCGATTTTGGAAGCACGAATGTTTAGTTTTAGGAAAGATTGCGTGTCTGTGAGGGCTTCATAAGGACCCGGGCTTGAAGCTTTATTCTCTGCTCATGTTATCCAAAAACCCAGCTGCAGACATTAGAGAATTGTTATTTTCCAGCTGTCAGTTTATAGCTATGAAATCAACCTTCAGAAAATGCAGGACAAAATAAAAATGTGATGAGTTTTTTATTACTTTACAACACTCACATAGTACTTGATGCAAAGGATTTGCAGAGGTTTTCACGTTAGGGCTTTTAGAAATAATATGTTTTCTATGCCTCCACTAATCTCTGCTGGCTACTGCTATGCTTCTTTTCTTAGAAGCATAACCCTGGTTTTGCTTTTTAAGAGTGAAATAACGGCTTACCTATATTTTGTAGTTGGTCATTGAGTTGTTCTGCCAAATTGCTATAGAAATTTTAATAACAAAAGCGTGAGACTCTATATTTTACACAGACAAAAGGATGAGATTGGCCTAACGTATGAATAAAAGCTGAATGTAACATTAAAACACAAGCTTCATAATTCTGTAGATTAATTGAAAACCTACTAGATTTAAACTTTTTATGCTAATACAATTTATTGATTATTTATAAACTTTGAGTGTTCACATTTCTTTGTGTGGCTAGAAATCTGCGAACTTAAGTGCAATGGCTTCTAATCAAACCTATTGGAAGAAAATGTTTAGAACTTCAGAACAGGAATCAGGGATGACATATTTTTTAATGGTTTGTGGCTATTGGAGGTAAAGAAAAGTTTGATCATGAAAAGATGGAATGCTTAGAGCTGTGTGCTTTTGTTGAAAAACTTTTTTTTCCTTTTTCTAATATGATCAAAAGGACTCAGTATTTGCAAACTTAATGCCTCAAGGCTGTTCCTAAAGCCTGTCCTAAGTTTTTGTTAGTGGAACAGTTAGTAGGCAAAGATGTTCTGGCTAGGTTCAGTTTTCTCACTGGAGACTGTATTTTTGCAAGAACAAAAATTTTCTGCTCCTGATGTTCAGTTTTACATCATCTGTAAAACTGAACAAACAAACAAAAATCCCAAAAGTTTTAAGTATTCAAATAAACGAAGCATATTCAGACTAAATCAGTGAATCTTTGTAATTGTTCTCATTATCTGTGCAAGCATCCATTATCAGTGCACACACATGGACACACGGATGGTAATGATGCCTGATCTCTACCATTGCCTGTCCTTGAACTATGCAGAAATCTGAGAGAGCTCCAGAAGTCTGATGAATTCCCTTCAAGATTTGGCTGCTCTGGCTTTTGGGAAATGTAAGATAATGGTGTCGTGGATGCTTTGAGCAGAATTCTTGTTCAAGGAAGCTCTTTTGCTTCTCTGTCTTCCCTCTTCCTTGTGCTAGCAGAAGGAAACAGGGCTGCACTGTGACCTGGATGTGAAAACTGATCTTGATGGAATTATTCTACGTTTTTCCTATGAGCTATCTTAAATGTTGGGATGGGTTGAGCTTGGTACCCTGGGACAGCAAGACCTGCAGTATTAGCTGATATCTGTTTGAAGTGTTTGTGAAACTACTGAGTAACAAGGGTACACTCTGTCCACAAACAAGTGGTGCCTCAGTAATGATACCTGGAGATACCCTGAGAAACAGTCTCATTGGGTTTCTGGTTCAATATCTTCTCATAGTGCCTATTAGAGTAGTCGTTTAAAAAAAGCAAAATCCACTTTCACTTTCTTAGGGAATTCCCAGTTGGTGATGTTTTCTAGAATTTATGTCTGACACATACTTTACTTTTTCCTGGAAGTTCGCCATTTTCTGCTGCATTTCCCTTCTTTGTTTTCTAATACGACCTTCAAGCTGTGTGATGGGTCTTGAGTAGGCATTAACTCAGTGCACAAGATAAGGAAGGGTCAGTGCACAAATGGATTTATTGCTGTGACTGTCTCTGAGTCATGGCCCTGCTCTACTTCTGTCTGGCTTTTGGGGAGGTGAAAAAATGTACCACTGGAGTGTGCCAGCAGTAAATTACTACTTGTCCCACACTGGGTTTGCTCACTGTGCTGGAACATAGCATTATATGTTTAATAGGTAATTGAAAAATGATGTGGTTTCTTTGTTGTTTGTTAACATTCTTGCATTTGCAGTCTTTGCTTAAATTGTGCTTCTAACATACAGCTGTTGCTTGCAAGGTGTAATCACTTGTCTTTTTAAGGATTTATCTTTAAAACTGTGTTGATGGATAACTTTTGGAGAGAGCAAAGTATTAATTGCTCCACAAAATGTATATAATGTTTTTACTAAAGTTTCAGCACGTGACTCATCTTCCCGCAACATGCAAAAAGCTTGAGTACCACAACCACTATGTTGTTGCAGGCTACAATTTCTTAAAAATTACTTTTCAGTTAATTTGTGCATATTTAAATTATTGATGGGTTGAGGTAACAAGAATAATAAAAACACTTTAGTGAACACTAGCTTATCTGATAGCAAATATGAGCTGATAAAGTTGAGAAGTTATTTGTGTTCTTTTCTGTCAGAGAGTTAAAAATCTGCCAGTATTACTAATAGTAAAGTGTGGGCCAACAGGATCATTACACTGATAACTCCTTTCTTCTAGGAGCAAAAATTCTTCCATCTCCATCCAACTTGAACTATTCATTTATCCATATCTGTACTCTGAACTGGACATGGAACTCCCCAGAGAACATCAGCAGTAGCTGCAACCTGGAGTATTCCAGTGACATCGTCATTAATGGGGTTCCTGAGGACAGAAGAGTAAGTACATCACCTCTTTAAACTGTGTTCCAGCAAATGTCTTACTGTGATAAAACCCCGTGTGTGAGAATATACATAAATACAATTTTAGTATAGCATTTCATTCTTATCATGGGATCAAAACCTCAAAAATGAATCATACCACCATATGGGATCTTTAGATCAGAAAAATCTGTCTGTTGCTCTCTGATAACTGAGTGCTGATGGTAACAAAAGTACTGTAATACAAAAGTACTGTAATAATGGGAAAAGTCTCTTTTCAGTCTTTGCTTATGCAGCTTTCTAGAAAAAATAGATACGAGGCAGTCTACATCCTTAAGGGTTAAATGGGAATTTGCAAAAGCTTGTCTCCTTTATTTTGAACTCAGTTTAAAGAGACTTGCAGATTTAGCTGTGGTTTGACAGCATTGCATCTTTTGGAGGTAATGCCAAGTATTAATGTTCCCCCATTTGACCTCTCCCTGCCCTTACAGTTATTTATCGGGGAGTTGTGTTTTGAAGACAGTATGGAGCACGTTTGTTCCCTGGAACAGAAGTCATAAAACTTGTTTGTTTTGGGCTTTTGTTTTCTGTGTTAGATGGTTTGCAGCCCAGATGTGCTCCTTGCTGTGGATTAGCTGCTGTTTGGTCAGGGCAGTGCCATGGTGGCCATTGCTATGGGCTGTAGGACAAGTATTTTTACAATTTATTGCCAGTAAGAAAATAAATCCGTAACTCCAAACCCTGGGAATTTGAGGCCTTTGGTAGATGCCAGCTGTGGGGCAGGCAGTGTTGCTGTTTCAGATATGGTTACAATTGATATGATGCCTCTTGAAGCAGTCCTTTGTTGCTGAGCCCTGATACAGTCTTACAGTCTGATGCTTACATTGGCCTCTTCATGCTGACCACTGTATTTTGTCTCACAGCTCCAGGATATCCTGGACATGAGTAAGGATGTGGTTTGGCCAGTTTGGATGGAGCATTGAGCAGCCTGGTCTAGTGGAAGGCAGCAACCCGTGGCGAGGGGGTTGGAACTAGACGATCCTCAAGGTCCCTTCCAGCCCAAACCATTTTATGATTCTGTGACTCTGTGGTTTTGCAAACAGCTGAGCTAATTTAATAAAAACTAAAACAGTGATGTTTCATTTTCGACACTAATGATCTCTAATGATCTTACTGGACCTTTTGATGAGCCAGTTGAACTTGCTAACACAGCAGAAACCTATTTACCTCTTTTGATTGGTTCATTAACAAATTAAAAAATATAAAGTCTCCTTGGTTAACAAGCTGAATGAGTTTGTGGAAGGGTCTAACAGATGTTAAGGTCATCAGCAGTAAAAGAACTGAGGGTCAGCAGTTTCACAGGATAGGATGAACCAGACTGTATCATCTTGCTGCATCTTTTTGCTCATAGAACCTGTTGGACGTTAGGTTTTTTCCTTTTTCTCCCTCCTTTTTCTCCCTCCTTTTTCTCCCTCCTTTTTCTCCCTCCTTTTTCTCCCTCCTTTTTCTTTTCTTTTTCTCTCAGGGAATTTTCTCCCATTTGTTGCTAAGAGATGATAACGACCAGTGCTTAAGAGGGACGAAGAAGTGGCCAAGGTGGGGTAACAGGGTGCAGCTGGCTGCAGCCCCTTAGCTGGGGGCTTTTCTCTTGGGAAGGGCAGAGATACTTTGAGATTTTGGCTGGAGGGTGAGGGGATGGGCTCAGCTCCAATCTCTCTTGCTCTTGGGATTGGAAGCTGTGGTTGCTGTGGGAAGAATTCAGCACCACTGCGAGGCTCCATCTCCTACTATTCTCTCCTACTGCGAGTGAGGTTCTGCTCATAAGAGCGGCTGTTGGACTGGGACCTTATTAACACCCTACTTCACTAGAAAGGACCCTCACCATCTACTTGGGTACCTCAGGGGAAAAAAAGTCGGGACCCCGAGCCCCTCCGAGGGAGCCTCTCCCTGCCCTGTTCGGGAGCTGGGCTGCTGCTGCCCAGCCCCACCACTTCTCTGCAGCTGCTCTGGCTTTTTCACTACACTGTAATTGCACAGCCCCTGCCTGCCGGGACACCCCGCGGTTCCAGCTACAGCTGCGGAGTTTCTGATACATTTCATTTATTACTCTGGGATTTTGCTGGCCTCTGCCATTCCAGCTTGCTGCTTCTGAGGTTTCTGCTACAAGCCCATTTTGCCATCCAGAGGGGGACCGGGCCTGGCTCTCCCTGGGGGTTTGTAAAGGAAGCCCCTTTCCCATCCCTTGCGCCGGCTCGCCGCCATTACCCACGTGCAGAGAGGCGGCCGAGCTTGCACCACAGCGCCCCCTGCAGGCGCGGGGGAACCATCGCACCCGCCCTGCCCGGCCCGGAGCCACCAGCGCCCCTGCCGGCCGTGAGCGGAACTGCACCAAGGGGGAAAGGGCCTGACAGCCGAGAGAAGGCTGCACTGGCTTCTGGTTCTGTTTGCTGTTGCTGCTGGTGTTGTTTGTTTGCCGTGTTATGCATATACATACTATCCCTGAAAGCCCCTTAATTTCAAGGTCATAATACTTTGGAGGGAAGGGGTCACATCTGTTCCAAGGGAGGTTCCCACCTTCCTTGGCAGACATCTGTCTTTAAAATCCTAATTTGTACATCTGTTTGATGTCTTTGCCCTCTCATTAGCGCCAATATTTATTATTTTTATACATGAGTGGTTACAGCATTCTTTGGCCATAACAAAGATATTTGTTTTGTATCCAGTTTCCAGTTAACTAAAAGGCATCCTGCTAGCCCAACAAAAGATGCTCAAGAAAGTGTGTGATAATAGGGTGAGCCTTTTTCTCACACAAGCATACTCGAAAATGGAAGATCATGAGCTGCTTGGGCTTGCTGTGGTGTCACTACATTTAATAGCCATTTATGGATTTGTTTTGGTAGGTTTTTCTTTTGCCCCTTAAATCATTCAAGCTCTTCTCACTGCTTTTTGGTTGTGTCTTCAAATGTTCTTTATTCTGTTAGTCATGCCCTCATGTACACACACAGAGAAAGGTGAAGGTCAGATCTGTAAGCTCCTCTTTATACAGCTGTAGTATAAACATGCTTATTTTGCATTATCCATGAAGACTTATTCTAGAATCATTTTCCTCCATGTTATACTTATTTCTTGATCTCTGTGTAGCCTTTGGTTATGTCTGTAGGTCACAGGGGTAGGATTAGTTTTTCTTTGTAAGTTCTGACTGGGCCTGAGAAGGCAAAAACAAAGACGAGTGATGCTGAGGCTTCCCATGTAATCAGACACTGGTTTCCTTTGGCTTTGAGCTGTAGTCTTTCTGCAGGGCTGTAATACATCCTTACACTGGTAGGAATTCCCATGTGTCTGAGATGGTATGACAAATGTTTTGGTTTTCTTCCCCCCATGTAAACCCAGGAATGGAGTAAGAGTCGCTTCCGTGTGATGGATGCACGCTTGAATGAGGAAATGCGCCTCAGAGTGAGAAGTGAATGCAAGAATGACAACACCAGTGAGCCCAGCCCTTGGGTGGAGACCTCCCTTCCGCCAAAAGGTAACACCAGCAGCAGCCAGACCTCTCTTGGCCTGAGGAGACATAGCTTTTTCTCTGCTCTTTTAACAAGAAATCATAAAATACATCATAGAGAAATACCAGACACAAGGGCTGGTTTGATCGATACAGCTTAAACAGAATGATTATACCACATTTAAACACAACTGAGGTCTTCGGATGCTTAAAGTCTTCTAGGCAAGCTTGTAAAATTGAAGTCCCCTTCCAAAACAGTAGTGTGGTTCCTGTTATTTCTCTTCTTCCTGCTGTGCGGTGGTTGTGGGATAAGACCTTAGACTCCATTAAGCCTGCTGTCTTCATGGCTAATGTCTAAGTCAGTTTATTTTGTATGATTTTTCTGTATAAACAGAAGTCCCTAAAATAATAACCCTACAATTGTCCGTGTAGGAAGGAGGAATCTAGCAAATTTAACAACTTGTCGAATTAAATTACTTAAATAATTGTAATAGGGTTCTGTCTTTTTCAAAAGAGATTAGTGGGGTCTACAAAGCGTAGCAAAATGAATAGAGAAGAAGTATTTTTTGTTTCTTGGCGTGCAGAAGTAAGGGGTCCACAGCAAAATTGTTAGGAAGCAGACTTTGAGGAATTATGTATTTTGCTGAATGCTTGAAGTTAGGATGTACAGCAAGGAAATGAGTCTCTTGCCTAAAGGTCTGTCTTATCCCAGGAGCATGACTTGATGTGGACGAAAAGCACATGTGATTGGGAGAATCAGAGACCTTATCAAGCCTGTATGTGTCTCTGCCAGAAGGGTTCTGGAAAATCAGGGAAGCAGACCATTAGGACAGCATGTACTAAACAGGCTGGGGCTTTTAAAAGCCTGTTTGTAGATGAAATATTTTTATATACTTCTTGGAATAGGAAAACCAGTTTCTTTTCCCTATACTCTTAGTTGCTGCTTCAGGGGGAATGCAAGCTCGGACATTCAAAGTAGATCGGCATTTAACATGCATTTAGTTTTTAGTTCTTGGAGATGTTGCTACTTGTTACAAGGAAAAAGTATCCAATACAGTGTAATATGGTAATACAGTGTAAAGAACTCAGAGAAATGCAAGATTGAATATGAAAGACTTTATTCCATAATTGCTCTGCCTGGGCGATCCATTGACCTATTCACAATTGCTATGTACTCATTTGTATTTATGTGATTTGAGTTTCCAAGTATTGAATTTTAATGTCTAAAGGTATATGGGTCTCAATTAGAAAGTCAACTTCTGTGATGTTTCTTTTGTCAGTATTTAAGGCTCAGAGGTATTTCCATATTCAGAATATCAAGCAACTGATATTGTATCTGGAGAAGATAAAAATAGTCAGCCTTTAATTATGGTTAACATTGATGGCTGTAATAGCATTTATCTTTGTTATAGTTTTCCCTGTAATTACCTGCTACTTTGACTTATTTTTAAAGTATCTGTAGATTAATAGAAAAAGTATTTTCCTGACTCAGTGCCTTGTCTTTAGCATCTGGTAACTAAGTAGCAATTCAGCCCTGGTGAATGCTGGGATTTGCTGTTGTGATTGGCTTGCTTCTAGAAGGTACTCTGCTGAGATTTCAGCCATTGCAGACTCTAAACAGCTGGAATTCATAATTTGTTGTGCTGAACGGGCAATGTAGTCTGAGAGGTAACCAACCCATTTCTGCCTTCCAGTTTCAGTTATGTAAAATGAAATGTTTTACTTCTGGAAACAGGGGAGAAGACCTGAACAAAATATATCTTAGAGAACCTTTCCAATTTGCCTTGCAGGTATTCCAGGTACTGCTGCTGTTGACTTGAGCTGTGTTTGGCACAATTTGGAGTACATGGCTTGTACCTGGCGTCCTGGGGAGAACGCAAGCAGTGACACCAACTACACCTTGTTCTACTGGTTTGTAGGAGATTTGTATTCCCAGCTCTAAAGTGCTTCAGGGCTAATCTTTAGTTTTATGTGACACATTCCATTCGTCTGCCTCCTGTTGCTTTGAAGGTTCCCAGGGCATTGTGTCCAAGTTACTGCTCAGTCCCATCCATCAGAAAACTTCACCACTGAAGAGGCCAGAAATTGCTGTGGCCAAGACTTTTTGGGAAGTTGATCTAACTATTTTGTGTCTGCTTCTGTAGCCCATATTAACATAACTGCTATTGCTTTCTATATTTTTCTAATTGGGCACTTGATTAAAAGAGGGAATCATTAAGAACTAAGCTAGGCCAATGTATTAATTGCTTTCTTTGCAGTCCAACGAAACGGGCTGTTTAAGTTAGAATCACTCACTAATGTATGTGTTAGTTCATAAACCATTGGGAAATGGTATGAAAGCATTAATTACTCTTAGTAGTACTTTTGTTTGCATCTTCAGTGTCCTAAATAAGTGATTCACCTTTAAAGTTATGAAGAACATCTTTTTATCATCATCATCCTTCCTGGCCAGTGGACTGCCATAAATGGTGTCTTTTTCCAAAGGAACGGACTTGTGTGAGCCAGCTCTTGGCATAGATAGCTGTACATGCTAATCTATGCATGCTTCTGCACCTTGATGGGGCGTGTGAAATGCCAGATTGCATTAGCTTCTGTAGAAATAGTGAAGTTTTCTTTTTGAAAGCCTCATGTCATAGTTTTAAATCAGCTTTCTGTCTTATTTGAGCTAACTACATAAACCACTTGCTCTTGTTCTTCAGTGGTGGTCTTGCAGGCCAGCAGTTCGATTCAGGGCATTTGGGCAGCAAACAGCAGAAAACTTGCTGCTTTAGTTAAATGTGGGGGGACTGTTTGTTCCCTGTCTGGACTGCTACTCAAATTTTTTCTTTTGTTATAAGAACGGGACCAATGCAGGGTTGAAGATCTGAATTTCTGGGTATAGGGATATTTACTGGAATAATGCTTTAGATTTGAGCTGTATATCTTCAACCTGCCCTTAATTTTGATGGAAGATGTAGCTGCAATGACTGCAAAGTGTTTTAATTCGTGCTGCTTTGAAAGAATAATAATTTTTAGGTTTTAAACCCAAAATCTAAGAAAACACTTCAATTTTAGACTGAAAGATATATTTTCCACAATGCTCGTGGGGTGGGTTGTTTTGGTTTGTTTTTCTTGGGAGGAAAGGTTACTGGTGTATTTTCATTGAGGCTTGGGGAACAAAGAGAAGCAAGGAAGAAGTTTGTCTTCCTAACTTTTCTATTATTGGAAGGGAATACTGACATTTTGAAAAGCAAATCAGGTAAATAGGTGAAACTCAACTGTCTCAAGAGGTGCGATACTTGAGGCAGAACTAATGGAGATTGGTCAGCTCATTCTATCACAGAGGTGAAATTCTGTTGACAAGAAGTGCTCCAAATTAGTTTGTTTTCTAAATATTCTTTATTCCTTGAAATTGTTCTCCCATGTATAAAAAGCTGACAGCAGTTGTTCTCTTTGATATAAAACAAACCTGCCTCTCTTTCTGCTCCCTGGCACTCTTCACAAAAACAATAGTCTTTCTAAAGCTTGAGATAAATTAGAGGCTTCTTGCTTTGCTTAGCTTTACTTTTTTATATGCTATAGCATAGCTTTAATGCAAGATCAGTGTTTAGAATTTGTAACACACACTGAAAAACAAGCCTTCCCCTTGCTGTCCTTTTCTTCTGAAGTTTACAAAAATAATTTTATTCCTCTAGGTTTGATGGCTTGAAAAACCCTAAGAAGTGTGGCAACTCTTCTGTAGACCAAGGAATCTTTGAATGCATTTTCAATCTTACCTTCCCAAAAGTCACCAGTACTTACCCCGCTGTAACTATTTTGATTAGAGATGATTCTGAAGAAATTAGGCCTGTGTGTGCAAGTAAAAATCCTACCACTCTTGGTAAGTTTAACACCACTTCATAAAAATATAATTAAAATAAGAAGTTTAGTAGCATATTGTTGTGTTTGAGAAACTTTCACCTCATAAAGTATGGATGAAACAATGTGATTAGATGCTCTCTTCTTCTATTGATCTTTGATTTGAAATTATCTAGACAAGAGTTTGTTTTCTGTGGGGTGGGTATCTGAGGGGGAGGGTGGAGGGGTAATTTTCCATTCACTTCTACTCTTATTCTTTAGTTGGATTTACTCTTTTTTGACTTTCTGGTGCTTTTTTCTCTTTCTATTCTTAAAGTGGTGCAACTGTAATATTCTGCAATACAGGACTGAACAATTTTTGTAAGCGGTGAAATAGACTTTTGAACTAATTATTCCATTTTGCATTTCAGTAAAACCTGCTGCACCAAGACAGTTGACACTGTCAAAGACTAATGATAAAATTGATGTAAAATGGAGTGAATCAGAAACTTTTCCAAAAAATTGTTTACATTATGAAGTTAAATGTTGTAATGGTGATTTGGACATTGGTCAGATCATTCTAGTAAGTTTTCATTACTGACTTTTTCTTTCTATGAATCTTTTGTAATATTTGCTGTTGAAAATGAGCAGTTGCATGTGTTGCATGTGAATGGATCGAGTGCCAGAGCTGGAAGTGCTGTGTGGATGTAGGATTTTTCTCTCATACAGTAAGTTTATGTTAGTAAAAGCTGTACATCAAAATTCATGCAAGTCTTATGAATCCTTCCCATCATTTGTTAGGGAAATTTGTTAGTGTGTAAGAACAGTCTGATAAACAAGGATTTACTAAACTATCAGGAAATGGTGCCTGTTTGCTTCTCAGGCATGTAGGCTCTGGTCTCTGGTGTTGGGTTTTCCTGCTGTTGGTCTGTGTTGTTGTGTGGCAGCTTTGGTCTTGAATGGTGTGACCTGATTGCCCTAAAGAAAAATCAACTGCTGGTGCACACAAGAACAGAGAATCTCTTACAGAAAAGCAAGGGGATAAAGACTTGAGGATGGAGGGGAAGAAAGAGGTGTGCACACTTAGATACACTGATTTTAGTGTACATATAAAAAGCATTGATTTCAGTGTCTGGATGGACTCATGCTGTATGTCCATAGCCAAACTGAATGTACCGTTTGATCAGAATGGTAAAAATAGTGTGATAAATTTCAAAGTGAGTGGCAATCTTCTCCTGTGGAGCATGTTTAGTTGTTTATTCTACCCCAAACTCGAATGCTATCAACATTCCCCAGGAAACTGGCATTTTGGATAAAAAAATAAGGGCAGTTCAATCCTATCTAGTGCATGCTCTTATCTGTAGAGGCATCACAGAATGCTTTGGTATGGTCAAAGATATGCTGCCCTGACAAGAAGGGAAGACAGTGTAAATCACAGATGTTTCTCAGAAGCAGGAAAAAAAAAGATTAAAAAAAGGCACTGTTCCAAATGCTAAGTCTTAGTTTAATCATTGATGCCAAATGCTGCATGATAGATGTAGCAGTGAATGAGATTAAATCTTAGCTTTGGAATGTGCATTTAGGCACTCTGTGCTTGTTAAATGCCATTATGTCTTATTTTTAATGAGGTATCATAGTCATAAAAAGGTCTTCCATCAAAACATTCAGAATACATTAGCTGCATAATGTAAATAGGCTTGTAAGTGACTGAGAATATGTTGGTAATTGAACAAAGCAAATTACCTTTTCTTTTTTACCTTAGTCTGAAATGAATTCTGTATCAATTGCTGGCATTGATGCTAATAGCAAGTACACCTTCAAAGTGAGAGCAAAACCAAAGCCGGAGTGTTACAACAGTGATTTCCATAGTGACTGGAGTGAAGAAAAGAGCATTGGTGAGAGCACTTGTCCCTGCGCTGTGTTGCACTTTACTCTTCACCCGTAAGGCGTTTAATACCTTTCTGTCTGCTAAATAACTGGGAGTCTGTTGGGGTTTTAGGAATCGTCCTTTTTTTTTTTGTTTTCCTCGCTTAAAGAATTTTCCCTATATATGTTGCTAGGAGATAATAAGACCTGGCCACAGGGGGAGGGGTCCAGCTGGCTGCTCGCTTTTAGTGGGGTTTTCTTGTGTAGGGCAGAGATGCCGCAAGATCTGAACTGGGAAAAAGGGGTTGGGTGGAGCCCCTAGCCTTCTTGTTCTCTTGGCGTTTGGAGGGGAGAGAGGCTGTGGTTGCTGTGGGGAGAATTCATCACCACTGTGCGGTTCTGCCTTCTGCTGCCTTCCTTCTACTGTGAGTGGAGCTCTGCTTGCTGGAGCAGTCATTGCACTGGGACCTTATTAACACCCTACCTCACTAAAAAGGGACTTTCTCACCATCTGCTGCGGTGCCCCAGGGAAAACCCCGGGACCCCAGGCCCGCCTTTCCCTGCCCTGCTGGGCGCTGGGCCACTGCTGCCCAGCCCCTGCTGTTCCTTTGCTGCTGCTCTGACCCTTTGCTACACTGTAGCGCCACACACCCTGCTTGCTAAGACGTCCTGGGGCTCCTGCTGGGGCTGCGGAGTTTGGTACATCTCGCCTACCACTCAGGATTTTGTGTTCATCTCTGCTGTTCCGGCCTGCTGCTCCCAAGGGTCCTGCTGAAGCACCAGGATCGGCTGCCCTGGGGTTTGTGAAGCCTTTCTCCCATCCCTTCCCGGCTCGGCCGAGCCGCCATTACCGGGTGCCCCCCGAGCTTGCGCCACAGCGCCCCCTGCAGGCGCGGNTCAAAAGTATAATAATTTGGAGAGAAGGGGGTTATATTTTCCATTCCAAGGGAGGCTCCTGCCTTTCTTGGCAAACACCTGTCTTTCAAACCAAGACAGAGTCAAAGATCATCTTCTTATGTATCTATTTAATTTTGAGTGAAAAGAGGGCCAAAGAGCTCTAGCTCTTCAGCAGCACCACCAGTCCCAGCCTGTACTGCTGTATATGTTGATGGTGGTGCCGTTTATGTAGTTGCGCAATGTCCAGTGTAGCCAGTTCTTCAGCCTTGAGTCTCGCTCATTTGCATTTTCTTGCCAAATACATCTACATTATAATCCCATTTTTGAAAAACGAGCCTGTCCTTGCCTACAAAAGTGCTAGTGTACTTGAAAAAGCACTGAGTCTATGAACAAATTGGAGAATTAACTAATTTGTTGTCATTATTCCTAAAAAGCCTTTCAAAACATCCCTAAGTTTCTACAATTTCTGTTTTCCAGGTGAGAAGAGGGACTCTGCAATCTATTTTGTTCTAATAATTGCCATTCCATTAATAGTAGCAGTATCTACAATAATTCTACTAGTTTATCTAAAAAGGTAATTAATGATCTCCCTGCATTTGCTGCTGTCTTTGTCAAGAGTGAAAGTTATTTAGAGTCTGTCTGTGTCAATGTTCCCCTTTCCTTTTGTTTTGGGGAGTAAAAATAAGAAATGGGTACAGTTGCACAGAGAATGAAGGCTGGCCAGTGATGACAAAGCTGACTCCACAAACTTTCTTGACTGTACCCAAACATGATTTTGACATGTTGATTTTTAAATTAATGTATCTTTCATCTAAATATTTGCTTTTTAACTTTGTGAAGGCTGAAGATATTAATTCTTCCACCAATTCCGGACCCTAGAGAAATTCTTAAGCGCATGTTTGGAGAGCAGAATGAGGATTCCCAGGTTAGTAAGAAGCTGTTGGGCCAACAAATCTATTGAACTGGGATCTCTAGGCTTGCAGTTTTCTTTTTCCTATGTCTGTCTTATAACTAACTATATATAAGTAAGTATATAATATGAAGACTAAATATTTACAATACTAGGAATTGTTCAGAAACAATTACCCAAAACTTAGCAAAAACCGTATATACTTTTCTAGTTAGATTAGTAGAATTGCATTATTCTGTTGCTCCAGGCTGCTAGTCCCTTAAATTTGTTTCAGGTTGAGGTTTTTTGGGTGGCAGTTTTCTAGTTGTCAGCATTCTTTTGCTGTGTGGGTTTTGGCTTGAGGATCTTTGTTTGTGTTTGCAACTCAATTTAAGTGTCTTCTACTGAACATTCATGTCTTTTTCTGCTACTTAGTCGTATTTTTGATTCTGAATGAAGCTATTTGTGTTTGTCTTCCAGAAACTTACCTTTTTAGTACTCTCACATTTATGAGTCTGTTAGCTAAGAAGTAAATCAGACATTTAGCTTCTTGCTGGCAAAAGAACAAAACCAGCTACAGTTGTTTCAAGCTTTGATTGACGAAAGACTTGCAGTGGTGCCTTATGTCGGGGAAAATAAACATAATACCCGTTATGGAAACTTATTTCTAAATAAATCTCTCTCAGTAGCCCTTTATAAAAATCCTGAGGGAAGTACACTGACAAGCCCTAATTCAAACCTTGACATGCAATGGTGAATGTTTTCCTCCAAGATGGGACTCTTGGCCATGAGGGTCATAACTGTGGTAGCTGTTACACTTTGTTGTGCTTTCACAAACACTTTGTTAGTGCCCCAAGTAATTTTTTCTGTGTGCTCAGTGAAAACTCTACAAAGTGTGTACATGCTCAGTTCTCCATCCTACTGCCTGAGCTTCACCCGCTGGCTGTAGCGAGAAGCACCCTTCAAAGTGGTGACCAACTTTCAGTTCCTCATCTCCAGAGGACATCTCTGCTGTCGGCCAGGCCTAAGCCATGGCTCTGAAAAGCACAATTTGTTGCCCAGCTACCTTGGCTTTTCACCATAATACAGGGTATATGTTGTGGAACAGGGGTCTGTCTTATTGGTTTGAAAAAGCAACACTTGCCATGAGGAAATACTGTTAAAAATATTGTTCCTCTCTTTCAGAGCTCTGCAAAGGATGATCCCATGAATGCTTATGACAGGTTAATTATAAAAGAAGAAATTAATTCTTTAATTTTGACAGAAACTTCAGAGAGCACTAATCCTGAAAAAGAAAACAGGTAGACTCTGCTTTATCAGTGAAAGAGGAAGGAAGCTTATTCCTGCTCCCATACCTCAGGTGACTGTAGATGTGAAGAGGCCTGTGAGACATTGGCTGGCTCTGATGTCACTGAGTCCTTCTCTGGTGCGCAGAAGATGCATCACGAACAGTGGCTGTTCATCCATCTCTGACAGAAATACTCATCTGAGTTCAGTCAAGACGAACATGTACATAATTCCATGTGACTGCATTGTGGATTCCCTGTCCTGGCTTCAGCCAGCTCTGCCCTGGTACTTGTCACTTGCACTTGTGCCTCACACTAGACTGTCAGGGGTTTTTTTTTGGAGCAAGCACTGTGACTTCTCTGAAGTATTTGGCTCTATTTGCAGTAGGTGAGATGAGGCTGGTTTACAGTAGATGCGTCATTAGTGCTACCATGTGGAGCTGCTGCCAGGTGGGATGGCAGAGCATGGACTGTTTGTGGATAACTCTTGGTGTGTGTGCCTGGGCTTGGCACTCTCTGGAGGGCACTTACAGACTGAGCTTCTTGTGCTTCTGTGCATCAGTTGGGGCCTGGTCAAATCCCACCAAAGAGGGTATTTTTTTCTTTGAAAATGCGTATGAAAAACCTCCCTGCTTTCCAGCTGGTGTTCAGAATATTCTTAGAAAAGGCTTAGTTTTGTTATCCTGTCAATTGCCTGTCCTCAGATGCCTTGCCTTCATGGACTTCTTGGGTTAATTATACATTGTTTAAAATGAGAAATAGAGTTTTATACTTGTTCTGTACAGTAGCAGATAAGTGTATTGAGTCTCACTAGAGTTTGATTCTACTTTGGCCATATTGGCCTGAAGACACCTGATTTTTAGCAGCTAAGTAGTCCTGAGTCTGTCCAGCAAAAATACCAGGATGGATGCATGAGTCTAAGGAGCTGTGGTCAAACTGATTAGCAAATGCTAAACCACTGAAACCCAGTTAATTCAAAGGCTTCAAGACCCATCCCTACTGCCAAGCTGATGGATTTGGGGAAGAGGGGATGACAACCTTGATGTGTTTTCTAAGGGATACGTTTTATTCTTTCTATAGTGGTGAGACTCTGATTTGAGTTTCCCCTCTAGGACTTAGCAATATAAAACAAGGTGCTGATTTGACTTTTTTTAAAAGCTTTCTTCTATATTTTACTGCAACTGTTTGACAGGTGTTTTTGTCATTGTTTTGTTCATTCTTTGATGGTTTTGTTTTGAGGGTTCTTTACCCAGCAAAGCTCAGCAGGTGTTTCCTGGCACAACTGTGACATTCTCCTGCTCTGCATTCTGAGCATTAGTTTCTGCCTTGTGCTGCAAGGGTGGTTACAGTGGTACCTTGATTGTGCTGGAGGAGGAAGGTTATGTAATGGGGAGAAAAGGATCCATGGAAGCCCTTTATGGTTAGTGCTCAGGGATTTCTTGCTGCTTCCAGATAAGTGCAGACATGTGAGTCATGGACATAGGCAGTCTTAGCAGACTGGGAAGAGATCTCCTGCTAAGTTTTCTAGGAGCAAACTTTATAGCCACTAACCTTTTAAAGTTCATCCCTCTCTTCAAACTCCATTCAGTCAAAAAAGTGAAACTAAATGCTATCTTTTTAGAACATATTGTTCTGCAAGCAGTAGAACAAGTGCCACATGCTTTTTAGCTACAAAAGTGCATCCTTTATGAACTTATGTATTCCCTCTTTATCAATAAATCCAATTCTTTCCCCATTCTCCACTGAGCCTCTCAAATACAATTTTTTCCATGTGTCTTATCCACGTTTTGTTAGTGGTAGAAAGGGGAGGAGAAATGTAGCAGAACTAGCAGATGCCCTATTAGCATATGCCTTTTACCTCCAATCAGGCTAAAAAAACCCCAACATTATAAAAATTAATAAATGAGACAAAATGAAAATAAAGCCTCAGGGATTTCAGTGAGATAAAACTCAGGTTATACAAAGTCAGCTAGTAGCACTATCTGAAATTCCAGAGATTAAGGAATATCATGAGGGAAAGAGTAATTACATTCCTTGCCAAATTCGTTCCCTCTGCCCTGCAACATTTATGTCATTATAATGATAAATATTCCTTCAGTCTACCTCATCTAGAATATTGTTCAACACAGACCACTAGACAAACAGAAATGTATGATTTCAAGATGAGAGTAAGCACAACAGTGTAATTTAAAGTTTTGTAGCTTTCAGCATAACAATCTAGGAAAATCAGTACTTACCCCTAAATTCTTTTGACTTTTATGCTGATGTCTATGATAAAACCAAAATTTATTTGCTTTTTAAAAAAACAAATGAACAAAAACCCCCATACAAATTCATAAAGCCAGAGGAGTGGAATAAAGAAAGGATGGAAGGTGTTAGGCCAAAAGGAAGATTTAAATGCAAAGGACGGTTTAGATCATTATGTAGAAAGGTTTTGAATAACAGTAGTTGACACACTTCCTCATGGATTCGTTTCTTGAGCCTGTGTTTCAGCATGTAAAGCAAGTGTCTGAATATACTTTCATCTTTAACATGTTTTTTTTTAAGGTAAGATGTTTTTTAATTTGAAATTATCCACATTTTGCTATCATTTGGTTTTTTTCTTCATTGCAGGTACTTGATCTGTAAATTTGTTGAAAGAGTGAATAAATATGATTGAATGCCTTTCAGTGTGATGGCATGGCGTTTTGTTCTTGGGTTGAGGAGATTAAACTGAGGCCAAAGAGATGGATTTTTAATGAGAAACTGCGTTTGAAGCAGAACCCAGAGAAGAAAAGCTGAGTTGCTTTGCCCTCTTCCCTTTCAAGAGTGAACTCAGCCCACACACTCAGTGTGGACGGACTTGCAATGGCCATGTTTTTTGGCTGGGGTAGTGGAACAGAGATTGAGCTGAGCACAGGGTTTCGACTCACCCTCTCAGTACTCAAGGCCATTCTACTTTCTGACACTGACATGTTATGTTAATGCTCTAGAGACTTAATAAACCATCAAACTGGAATTTGACTGAAATTGCTGCAGCCTTCCCCTATGTAGCTTCAATATTTTACATCTTTGTTAGCTCGGAAGTTATTGAAATGCCAGGTTGCTAAACTGATGAAACCCATGACCTTGTCACTTAGACCCAAATACATTCAAGTGCCAAATAAACACATTAGTAATGGCTTCTTGGAAAGATTCAGAGACAGAATACTTTTTTCCTTTCAGTTCAGTGAGCAGATCATTCAAAATTAAGATATAAACCATGACATCAAAACCCAAGACTTTTGTATTTCTCTTTCACAATTCTACAGTTTTGGTGGTAATAATGACTTTAATCATTTGGTGGTAATAATGACTTTACCTTGGTGGTAACAATGATTTTAATCACTCCCCGTAAGTGACCTTTTCCTATTTTAATACATTCTGTTACATAATTTAAGCTTTCTGTATTTGGCATCCTTGAAAAATTGAACAATTAATTTCTATTTTTTTAATTCATTTTTTTTCGGTTAAGGAATGACATGACGCAGTTGAACAGCTTTAAAGAAATTCTAGAGAAACACACCAAAGTGTAAGTCATAATGTTTCAGTGCTTCCTGGGTAGAACTATTCACAGATTGGGTATTTCCGTTCACTGGAAAGTATTCAATTAACTTAGTTCTGAGCTGGAACATCAAAGACTCAGAATTTCCCCTGGAAAGGAGATGATTTTTTTTCATTATTTAAAAAAAAAAGAACAGAATGAATTTTTTGTTTTGGAGGGTTTTCCACTCACTCAAGCAAGAACAGGGGGTAGGTGAATAGGGGGGTGGAAATCCAGGTATAGTCAGGATGTTGCAGAAACCTCCCTTCCTCCTTCTCACCCAAGTGCCATGGTCTGGCAGCAGCTGAGATCTACAGGTCCAGGAACAGGCAAGGTGGGACTGGGAGGAGCAGTTCTGCTGGGTTACTGAAGGTTCATCAAGATAATCCCCAAATACTTCAGTTTCATTCAATATTTGCAAAATACGTTTTAGGGGAGCAAGCCCTACAAGTTGCACTGCCAGCTATAGAAATGCAGCTTCTAGATAATACTGAAAATCCAAATGCAAAACCAGATTAAAGTCTCTCTATTTGGATGAACTTCCTTCAAGCTCTGTTGAATCAAGGTGATGGCAGGAGGCTTAGACCGCTTGATGTAACTAAATCCACGCTGTTACCACAGCAAAGCAATGTGGGTTTGGGTGGGTGGCACAGGGAAGAGAAACTTTCTTTCAGGTCCGGAAACTCTGCCTCAGGTTTGTAACATGTAAGAGCCTGAAAGCTTGTTGATGACTTATGGGACTTTTTTGGGGTTGGTTTTTTCAGTCTGTTTTTCCAATATGCTGGTTAGGGTAATGAAATCCTTTCTCTTTGTTTGTAAACCTTATGGTGTTTATGACTGAAGCACCACTTCTATGGCCATTCTCTGATTACTGCCAAGTAGTTTTCTGAAGGCAAAAATTCAGTGGGGAAAGACGATTGCTGCTGTCACCACAGAGCTGAAAACCAGCCAGTGTATTCTAGTAATAGTCTCTGCTCCTTGTTTGGCTTTTGCTAAAATAGTGCAATTATTTTGATGACTCTTGCACAAAGCAGTTACAAAAAGTTACTTTCCAGTTAACCAGGGCTTCCAGTAATCACATTCTTAGCTTGTTATATCAGTTTTCCTCTATTTAATTTGGCTCAAACAGCTAAATAAAATAGCAGTTTATTTGACTAAGTGCATGATGAGATTAAAAGCTTAGTGAGAAAGATGTTTTGTTAAGCTTGGGCACTGTCACTTTTTGGAATCTCAGGAAAAATTTGCAAAGCTAGATCAAACGTTAGGAGCAGCTTGAACCAGGAGTTAAGATAATGCTTCAAAAGTAGAGCTGCCCCTACATCTTCAGTGCTGAAAGAAAAAAAAACCAAACCCAACTAAATCTGTGCTCCATGCTGGGAAAAAATTAGTTTGTGCAATGGGCATGCTGTCCTAGTGATCTGCTGAAATTGATATCAGCAATTTCTGTCTCAAAGTTCTCCACTCTGAAACACCAGAACTGAGCTGTATTTAAGACACTTAGCTATGTCATTGCCACTTCTTAGCCTTCTTAGTTGTAGGAATAGAAATAAAATCCACTGATTTTTTTTTTTTTTTTAATGGCAGAGAGCACCAAAATTAGCTTGTTTTGCCTGTTGGAGCCTTTCTCCCTCCCGTATTTCAAAGCCTTTTAGCCTCACTAGTTTCCTTTCTTCACACAAAATGTCAGTGTGGAAACTTCTGAAATGCCAGGAAGGTACTCTTAAAAGGTGTGAAGCTGCTTGGTCCTTCAAATGTCAAAATCAGCTACAGGAAAAGCTATTTAGGGTATGGCTATTTAGTTTTAATGTCATACCCTGTCATGTTCTAGGAGAATATTCAGCTGTAGACAACCTTGCCTACACTGACAGGTATTAAGGCTGAGCCATTAGTTGACATTTTTCCACAGCTGACTTCCATAGTACTTTTCTTGCATACAACACTTTGTGACTTGTTGTCCTAGGAGGTATAAAAGGTAAAAATGCTAGCAACATACCAGGCAGAGAGAGAATGCCATCTGCCTTTCTGTATGTGGAATTTCAAGGACTGTGTTTGAGCTTGGTTTGCAGTAAAAATCCTGTTCCTAAATCCTTGGGAATACTGGGCCATTTTATTAGGTGTGTAACAGTAATTATTTTGTTTATGGGCTATATGAAAAATTATATTGATCATCCATTTATTAAAGCTTAGGTAGGGCTGGAAGACTTGTCAGGGCATCCCCTGCCATGTTTCCTTCTGCTGAGTGGTGCCAAGACAGAGTGCTCTTGGTGATTTGTCAAACTTGTAAGAAAACTCTACTAAAGAGTCTCCCAAATGTTTTGTCTCACTGCTGTTTTCTCCTTAATTCAAAAACTTCACCAACTGGCCTGCTGATTTTTACTGCAAATTAAAATTGCCTTTTCCTCTGCCCTCCTCTCACCAGAATCTTGTTTGCACTCTGATCTGCTGCCGAGTTTTTTGAGAAAAAAAAACCCAAGAAGCCTGAATCTCTAAGTCTAATCCCTTTTCTAAATCATTTATTGTCCCACTGGTCTTCTCTAGAGCGTTGCTCTTGAAGCCAGACTGCATCATCCCCAAACCACCAGAACAGCTACATTTTTTGGCTCTCGGTCTTCTTCCCCATCTTCATCCAGAAATCATAGCTGCTACTTGCTGCGGCAACATCTTGCTGTGGAGCTGTATCTCAGTTCGTGGCTTTCAATGATTTCTGGTCTTTTCAGTAACACTGCTGCCCTGTTAGCCCCTCTTCACTGCAAAATCTCTTTCTCCTGCCTAAGGGGAATGCTTTTGACAGTGTTATTCGACTGCATTCTTGTCGCTTGTGTTGCTGTGCTATTTGGAAAACCGCTGCAATTTTTTATACTCTTAATTATGTCCCTGAACATCCTTCTAACCATTCCTCCTTGAATATAATCCACAGAGGGTCATCTTCCAGATGATCAAATGGTTTCAAATGCTGAATAAAGCTGCTACCCTGTCAGATTCCTGCAAAGCAGCAGCATTTGCTGTCCTACTGGGTGGTCAAGGAGGCTTTTTCTTTTTTTTTTTTTTGATGGCTGCATATCTATCTCGGTGCTTAACTTGTATTTCCTCAAGCTGATTAGGAGGATGTTGCCTCCTAGGCCTATCAAAAAGGGAAACTAGGTGAGTTTGGCACAAGCTGTTCTTGATGGTGGTAAAAACACAAAGAAGGGATTTTAAAAAAATTGTTCCAGAGTTACTTTAGAGATAAAAGTTGGACAAATTGACCAGTAATTTCTTGGATGCTTCCTTTCTGCAGACAATGTATTTGTCCTTCAGATTTCAGACTTCTGTTTTCTACAGACCTCAAAGTAAACTTCCTACATTCCAGGTCATATCAGTGTTTAGATCATTATGTGCTGCAGTATAAATCAGGCCCTGCCTACCTGAAGACATCCACTTTATCTGATTGTTCTCCAGCCTGTTTGTCTAAATGTATTTGCTTGTTAATCTGCTCTGGTTAGAGAGAATGTTTTTTGGAAAGACTAAAACCAAACAAAAATTGGCTGCACCAAGCTTCACAGCAGCACATTCTGACCTTTCCTATCTGGTCTTGAGCCTGCAGTTCATCTTCCTTTAGCCTGTAGTGTAGTCAGACCCTCTTCCAGTCTGTTTTGGCCCCGGTCAATCAGGACTTGGTTGAGCCCATTGCATTCCAGCCCTCAGCCGTGTTGGAAGCTACGTGCAGTTCAGGGCCCCATGCGCAGTGGGGTGAGGGCTGGAGGGCAGAGACGAGGCACGCTTGGGGCAAATGAAAGTCATCAGTACTCACTCAGATAGTGCCCACATATTACAGCACGTACAAAACAGCCTCTATCGTTAACTGCCTGCCAAGCCAGACTCTTCCTTTGGCCTCACTTCTCTACCTAGTACAGTACAAGTGCCTGGTACAACTGCAGGGAGCCAGAACCCTGCTGGGGCTCCTCAAGCCCTTTCCAACATGCAGCTTTCCCGTGCCCAGAGTGCTCTCAAGATGGCTCAGTCACTCCTAAATAGTTCACTGCTAGAGGATTCAGGATGCTGTTGTGCTCATACAAGTGCCAAAGCTGTATAGCAATGCCTCTTGAGGTGCATGAGTTTTGTAGTGTTCATTTTATTCACACAACTTCCAGAGCTGTGAACAGACAGAGCAGCTGGGTAGTCCATGAGGATTTGTGGATGTCAGTAACACTGGCTTTAGTGGATGTCTCTCCTTGGGTGACAAGAGGTGTAGTTTGCACAACCTGGAGCTGATTCAGCTGCTGTACAGAGTTCCTTCCTCTCGAGGAAATAAAACACCCTGCTGGGGTGGGGAAGGAGCTGAGACCTTTGTCACTAGTGCAGAGCAGATCTTTTCCAAGCTCTTTCCCTTCCTGCAGGTTCACAGAGACAGCCCAGGAAGGGCTGTGATGCCAGCACGTCCAGAGCACACACAGTTGTAGCATTCTCAGCCCACTCAGCTGACAAGCAGCCAAGGAACTAGCTCCTATCCCGCTCTGCCCAGCCTGGGGCTCAGCCCCGGTCCTGGAGCACAGCGGGGTGAAGGGACAAACAGACCCCCTTTTTCCTGTTTTTCTACAAAACTCATGCTGCACACGGTGTTGAAAGTGAAGAGAAGCTGCAATTGGTGGTACAGATGTTGACAGAAGCTCGGCCTAGTTCTCCTTTAAAGCTTCTTGGAAAGAGTAAACATGACTGTGGAGAAGATTCTTGGAAAATCTAAACAACTTTCAAGAAGTAAAAAGGAAAGAAATGGAAAGAAACAATCCAAGATGTTTACATATATTAATTCATTTATTTATATTCTCTGCTTTCCAATGTTGCACAACTCCTACATCACATTAATTCAAAATTAATATTATCTTTATGATCTATGACTTACCAACTTTTATACACTCAAAAGTACCACTAACTACATATGCTCTACCTTCCTCTGTTCTTTAAAATTTATGCTGAAAACACAAGACACATGCACATGTAAGGTTTTAGAGTACAGTTCTTTGGTCAGGTACAACTTCCACAGCTAAGGAATGTGCTCTGATAGTAATTTTACCCTCAGCAGTAGCAATACACAGAAAGGTGATTCCTATGACGTTTTGCAGGAGTAATGACTCTGTATCTCAGCTTTACATGGCAAAACTAACAGGATTTGACGGACTCAAGATCAAAAATACATTGGTTTTACACTTGTGTTAATAAACACCAAATGAAGTAAAACAGCAAGTGGTTTCTTTGCAGAGAGGACCTTTGTTCCAGTCTGACAGTGCTGGATTGGCAGGGAGGAGGGAGACAGGCAGAGTGGTAGAATCACAGTAACACTGCAGCACTTCTGCCACTGAACTCCACATATTAAGTTCAGTGATGGTGACTCTACAGATTGATCCAGAGTAGTAGAATTCCAAGTCTTCTACAGGCACTGGATATTCACCAGATGAACACAGAAAGCCTCTGCATCCAACACTGGCACCCCATTCAGCAAGAGTAAATATCTCTCCTTCCCAACTTGTGCCATGAAAAATTTCAAACACTTGTGTAACATAAAATTATATCCTTTAATGTTTTAAAGACGTTATCTATATTCCACATAATTCTAATATTTCTTTTAGAGTTAGGAAGTCCTAACATATAGGATAAAATTATTAATGCTATATGTTTAAAGTGTACTAAGCAGTGCAATGCCACAAACAGCCTTTGGCTGCATTTCTATGGCACGGGATGGAGGGAGGTGGCTGGACCATCTCAACATCACGGCTGGGTGACAATGTCAGCCACCTCAGTCCTTTTGTACAAAGATAATGCCTTTAAAAATTGCCTTAAGAAAGAACAGTTTCATTAAAATTAGACTTCGATTTGAAGTATACGTAAATAAAAAACATTGGCTGACACAGTCAGCATGGCTCAGTTTGGAACATGAAGTGCTATGTGACTCTCACTCCAAAGCAATGGCCTCTCACTTTCACATACCCATAAATAGTACAATGACACAAATAACACTGCAAGCAACACCCTACTCTTCTTGGGTTGGTATCTTTTCTTTTTGCCTTCTGTGGGTACTCTGAAAGGCATGAGTTGACAAACATTGCTCCAGAAATAATACTTCTGATTCATATAACAGATACAATACAGTCACATTTAATTGAGGTTTCAGTCCCTGTGCAATTTAAGTTAAACTATTCTCCTTAATATATTTTTAAACTGTAAACTACACTAGAAAAACACAATAATTCCATTAATTTCATTACTTTTTATCTGAAGTTGCCTGTGAACTCGTATGGAACAAAATCAATTACATTTCTCTGGCAAATTACCATTAAATGAAGATAGAGCACAGACTTTAAGTACTTGAGAACTAAGTCCAGTGTCCCCAGGGCAGATAAGTGAGCTACTAGTTGAAAGAGGTAATCTCCAATTACCAGCAGCTGCCTTCAGCTGCTAAAATGCGCCTAAGAATATATCTGTTCCTACAAATTAACTCTGTGGGCTTTGGTCAGTAATGGTACAATTTACCTGGCAAGTCTCCGCAATTCTTTCTTCTCAAAGAATTGAATTGGGACCAGCATTTCAAATGGACAAGTAGTCAAACTGCAGTAAGCTCCTGCTTGAAAAAAATTTTGTAAGAATCCAGTTCTTTAAGTGATTTGAGGCCGTTTAACACAGGAGAAAAGTGCGCTACTTGATTCTGAACCAGCAGGAGCCAGTCACTCCTTAGTACATGCAAAAAGGTAGCAGAATTTTCCAGTCTTTTGCTCTTATGGAAGTAGCAGCTTCTCATAGTTGCTGAACTCCTTCATGTACTCAGAAGACACCTAAAAAGGATGTGGCAAACTGTGTATCCTGCCATAATTAGCACTTCTTAAAGACAGTTTTTCTCTTGCTAAGCTAGAAGCAAGTTCCAATAAAAAAATTTCTTTTAAAAAATATTTCATTACTCTTATTAATGAATAAAGTATGTTAAAAACGTTTGGTTGCTATACTCACTACCTAACACTCTATGTACAAAAGCAGACATATAAAAACATAGCACCTGACTTTGCTCAGGTGAAAAGAACTGAAAGTGGTTTCCTGGATCGTGGTACTAAAGGCATCATGGTATTTAATCCCTTTCACAGTAAGCTTCAAGCCTAAAGAGCAGTTAGGCTGCCTCTGGTAGCCTTCACTAAAAAAGATCATTACAGAACACAAAAATTCTAATCCTCAAAATATTCTAATTTCCAGCCTAAATTTTTATCACAGCCAGTTAACTCTTTTGCAAACATTGCCTTAAATATTAGGAAAGCTTGCCTCTCTTCTCAGTTCTCACCCAGATATATACATTTCCTGTGTATGTTTGTGCACAGCTGACAATCACTTTTACTCCTCAGTATCCTGCTAAATGATCAGTTCACTGTACTGCCTATTCATCCTTCTTGAACATCAGTGACCAAGACATTGTCTAATCTGTTTCAAGACTGAAAAACAAAGGCAACAATTGTCCTTCCCAGTTACATGGATGACCATTACAACTGCCCTAAGAATCATGATTTTATATTTGTGTCTGCTAGTTCTAGAAAAGTGCCATGTGTAGAGGGTGTGTTCAAGTTACAGCAATTTTATTTCCCTTGAAATAAATATTTTTGAACAATATACATTTGAAAAGTAAGTTATTAAATTACACGGGATGCAGCACACTCGGTTCCACTGTCTTGTAGATTTTGCTCAGAAAGACTTCCACCTTATCATCACCCAAGTGACAGATGTCCAAGATGCAGATAACATGTTTGCCATCGAGCTCCTTTGCTGCTTTTACAATTTCATCTAGAAGTTAAGGAAAGGTGGTTTTAAAAGGTGTTTGCTGTATACTCTGTATACAATAAAAATGTGTAGAGAATTGATAATGTTTTCCATACAGCAATGTGTATATGTTCAACCTTTTTTCAGTGAAAAATTTTGTTAGTAAATTGCATCACTAGACATGACAGCATCAGAATTAGATATTAGTTTGTCGTTTGTATATTAAAATACTGTCTTCCAAGGATGAGAACAGCTCCAGCAAAAACTGCCTTGAAGGTTCAGTATTACAGCAATTTGCTAAAGGTGGTGAAATAGAATTTACATCTCTTTCACTGAAGAAGTGAGCAATGTGTGACCTACACCAGACGTTTCTACAGAGGATTAACTCTTGCACTGGAAGATAAAACAAGAAATGATAAATGAGTAATGTCAGTGAAAAGCAGTCTTACCTGAAAGAGGAAACGTGTCACGAAGCCTCCCACTGCCAGTGGCCTTCTGCTGGAATGCAGAGATACAACTCATACAAGACAATAACGTATCATTCCGAATGTCTTCTAGTTGAAATAAGTGGGGATTGTCAGGGCAAAACAGTGGAAGAAAAGCAACATCTATTGCTATGTCATGGTTTATACCTGTTGAAGAAACATATTTTTATGTTAGCAGAAAACTTCATATTCAGCCCATCAGCAACTTTGTGCACCACTTCTTTTTTAAACAAACAAATGCACTGATTTTTATTTACATGTTCTTCATCCACTAGTTAGTAACTAATGTCTAAAAATATATTTCTATATATGATTATACACAAGCACATTCATATTGATATGATGTTATGAAATACTGTGGTATTTCATAACATCATATGAAATGCTAATGTTCAGAAATGCTGGTGGAAATGCTGATAGTTCAGAAAACATTAAACTTTGGAAGCCATTTCATCCTCCTTTTAACTTTATCTGCAAAGGCAGAGAAATTAACTTTACAAACAGTGAAACTATGCAGTGTGCAATGCAGTGCTACTTTCATCTTTAATATCGTATTGTCAGTCCCAGAATTCTAATGACTTCAAATATTCAAACACCTTCTCTGCAAATGTCCCTTAGCAAATAATGGAAACTTTTAAATTATGGGAACTTAACATGAGCATTGTTAAGCAAGGCAATTTCTGTCTCCTTTTAATGGGAAAACAAAATCAAACAGATTAATAACCCTCAATAAAGCTAGCAAACAGATACACATGAACTTGCATATTTATATTTTAATAAATAAATATCAATCAACTGACACTCCATGTTAACCAGAAGCAGCATGGAGCAGTTAATGAGTATGGCTAAAATACAGCCCTTCATTTTCTGCCATGGAAGGAAGACACTTTAGGAGCAACAGTATGAAAAAACCAACTCAATGAGAATAATGCTGAAAAGAAGCATTTATAGTTGGCTTTTTCCTTTTAAGAACACTAACTTGTTTCTGATAAACACCTCTCCAGCAAAAAGCCAGATGACAAGTGCAATTGAGTAATTTGCCTGATTATGTCAGGTTGAAATAGTGAACAGGACCTACTTCTAACTGAAATAATCAATACTTTAAGGACTATGAACATTCTTCAAATGACACTCGTAAGACTATACAAAAACTGAAATTATACGAAAAGTGATACTAGAAACAAGATATTCAGGCATTTCATTGAAAGGTATGTTTAAAGAGAATTACAGCTTTCTAGTAAAAAAATTACCCTAAATGAGGACTCTAACAAAAATCTAAAATGTCAATAATTTTTCAAACTTTAGAGAAATTCATTCAGTTTCTGATGAACTTACACTGCTCTTGCTTAACCTTTTTTACAAGGCAAGCTACTTACCCAGAACTGTCACTTCGTAATACCCAAGGCCATTAGCACTTTTAAACTCACTGATGTTTTTATCTGTCCTGGCTTCTATTGGCTGGTGCACTGCTGCATGAAGGTTGTACTGTTGCATAAGTAAGTCTTTGTGCACATAATCAAATTTACATGGGATACTTTCTGGGAAAATTTTGCTGTGATGAAAATAATTAATTAACTTGTCTTTCACTTGTGCCCACAGGTCACTCTGCCAGGAATCACGTGTTCTTCCTGTCTCTTCAGTTTCAGGTATATCACTCTCTCCTTCTTGGTCTATTATAAGCACAGAAAACATTTAGTTGCTTATATGCTTATATAATTGTATCACTCCTCTGTTAAATAAGAATTAATTTTCATTAGAACATTTCAATTATGAAGACATGGCAGAAATTAAAAGGGCCAAGAGAAAATGTGAGGTCTTACGCCATAAAGTGCTTCTGAAGTTTACACTGAGAATTTATTGCCCATAATGGGAAACAATCCAACACTGTCCTTTCAGCCATCCCTTAGAACACAGCAGGGAACACTGAGCAGAATGACATTGATGATACATTGCTACAGTGGTTCCCCAGGGGCTGATGCAGCCAGATGTACAGAGAAACTGATTTAACAAAGGTTATAAGGATATCTTTGTTGCCTGGTTTGGACCTGAAGAAGTAGTCTTAAGCCTCCTAAGGTTAATATAACAACTATTTGCAACATACCTGTGCAGTACTGCAAACTGTCTGACACAGCCTGTCCACTTTTATCTCGCACAGAATGTCCATTTTGATATTCATCCAAGCTGTAAAAAGAACATTATAGTGTGTATACATCTATCTATCTATCTATCTATGTATCTTTATTTATTTTAAACCTAATTAACCTCAAACTCTATGCAGCAAAAGACATATTTCTAGTGATAAATGATACAAACTCGAGTGAATGAGCTGATTCCTTATCATGAGAGTTGTATACAGCACCTTGACACAGTGAGACCCACTGTGCTCAGTAAATTAGCTTAGCAGAGTTTAGGACTAGCCCTACCGGATTCCTGGTTTTGCGAAACAGATGCGGACTCACAGCTTTTACACTCTGCTGCCCTCTACCGGCAGCTGGCGGAAATACAACGTGTGACACGGCCAAACATCACAGGTGACCAACAGGTGACTTGATGGCAAAAACCTGGTGTTCAACATGCGACTGCACTGTCCTATCATCCCCTTCAGCACTCAGAAACACAGCATGAATGGAGCCATGTCATCACTCCGGAATCCAAAATGACAGAAATGCCAAATCTGTATTTTCCCGTTGTAATCATCAGTTCAGTGAAGCAAACTAGGTATTTGTTCGACTTCCTTTTTTTAACCATAAAGTTTTGAATTAATGGTAAGAAATTACTCTTTGTCAATCTCTAACAAATTACCTAGGATATTATGCAGGAGAAAAATGTAAGAGGCACTCTGCGAGCAAACATGGTAAAATAAGCTCTTAGGGCCCATTTATTCCTTTCTTCTTTGATCCATTTCTCTTATTAGAATAAAACTCGCCATGAGGTCTGAAAAAACTTATGGGAAGGACTATCTTGATTATCTTGCATCACGAACAACTGGAACAGGTAAGACTTTGTTAAGGTACCATTAAAATTCCAGACTATCAAAGTAGTTAATAATAATTACAAGGTACAGACAGTAAAAAAGGAATCAAAGATGAACATAACATTTAGTGGACCATACTGTATTTCATAAGGATTTGCAGATTTTAAAAAAATTTTTTCTATACTGTACTAGGGTGTATCTTGAAATTTTCAGGTCAATATTTCATAACAAATCGAAAATATCTAAAATAGTATCTACTGAAAAGCTAAAAGGAAATACACTGTGGGTTTTGAGTATGAAAGTATATTTTATGAAATGCACTCCCATCATGGTTACATCATCACTGAAGTGACCTCCTTGCGATGTCCAAATCTAGGCACAAAACATCCTCACTTAAGCAGTACGACCTGTGCAATTACTGCCCACAAAATTAATTTCACTTCCAAGATTTGGACCTGTCAAACATAAAATGAAACGCCAGCACAGTGTTAAGAAAAGCTTGCTCAGAGACCAACATGTCAAGTTAGATTCACGTCAACTTCTCTCCTCATTAAAGCAGAGTAGATTAAACCAAGTCATACTGCTGACAAGTGGATACTATGGCAAGTGGATATCATGTTTCTTTTTCTTTTAAAACTGTCTAGTTTTGGAAGTGAATAGGCTCTGATTTAAAACAAGTAGAGCCTCAGGAAAATATGAAAAAAACTCGTCACGATTTTTCCCCACTTTTTTCACAGATCTGTTGCTGGGATAATTTCTACTTGCCCAACACATTATTCCTACAGGCCTACTTTGTGCTGGATGTGTGAACAGCCTAAATTGAGCTAGGCTCGTAAGGGAAACGACTTGTTTATACACACAGTCCATGTGTTTCTTTGCCAGCCACTATGTCTGCAATGCACCTGAGGCCACCCAAATCTTTTCATGTACTGTAATATGTTCCTGCTGTTGTACACCCACAGCCTATTTTACCCATGCCAGCTTTAGGAGAACTTGTGCCCTGCCATATTTGCTGTTCCCAGCCTGCATTGTGCAGACCCGCCTTTTCACAGATGCCCACTTGCAAAAAAGCCTTTATTCACTATTTTCATATACATTGATATTCAACTTCGGTCATTTTACTTTAAAGTATTGTCATTGAAAATAACATCAATCAAAATATATAGCAGATCAGTATTTTCAGAAACTATTGGGAAAAGAAGCATGTCCCATGCTTCACACCTATTTCCTAAGCACTGGGACTAAATGTGATAAATTAAATTTAAAAAGTTTTAAAAGAGTTAAAACTCACAGCTATGCCCAAACAATGCAAGGAAGTACAGTGCCCCAAAACAACACAACAAAACATCCCACTCACTGATAAAACTGGTAAAACTTATTTTATAGACTGGTTTGAAATTAACGAACTGTTCTGACACCATTATGGTAAACACATCTACCACAGCAAATAACAGAGACCAAACAGCCTTTTATGATAACTTGACAAGTCTACAGAAATTGATTTTTGGTATCTACTAATTTCTCCCTGACAAATTCTGATTTATGTCAAAAAGGTCTGTGAAGGAAACATCACATTCTGTGAAACTTTCGATCATACAAACCTCAAGCTGAATTTCCCTATATTGTAGAGTGCCCACCCCCTAGCTGTCACATCCATGGGAAGGAAAAAGGATAAAAGGGTCTACACAACAAATATAGAAGTGAAACTGCAAGGATAGAAGCATGCAAACAAGTTACTTTCAAACAGTATGGAGTGGGAGCATATAGTGCAGCAGCAATTCCACAGTAACATGCTAAATTTACAAAGATTAAAATTCCAAGAAAACTATTGATTTTTTTCACTTCCACATAAAACTAACCCTTTCTGAAATTCCTGATCTTTCCACATTCACAATCACTTCATTCTCTATAAATTAAATTACTTTGGAGTACATTAAATGCTTAGAAGTACCATTATGTGGAAGATCTTTACTAGTAAGGATATAAATATGAACAATAATACTAAATTACCCAGTTTCCTTGTTCTTTCTGAAACCTTTAATGATCAGGTAAGTTACTTCAGAAATGCAGGAACTGTGGCTGTCCAAAAATGCAACCACATGCTGAAAATAACATACAAAAAACTTGATGCAGAATAGTTTTAAGTTAGAATATGTACTTTAAAACATATCTCTACCATTGGACTCAATGATCATTGTGGGCCCCTTCCAACTCAGAATATTCTGTGAAATACGTAAAGTTCGTTAAAACTACTGTTGTTACTTCATCAACAAAGTATGTCAGTGAGAGCTGACATTCTGCTACATCTTAGAAACAGGACACAATGCAATTTTAAGGTATGTCAGCTAACTTTCTACTTTTCTTTGGCAATTTGGAGAATTCAGCACAATTCTATATCTAGTTACAGAAATACACGAGTTACCTTTTAATTATATAGAGTGAAACAGCTTTCCATAATCCAACACAGACTTTCTCCTCCTTTAGCTGGGGTTCTAGCACTAATGGCATAGAGTAGACACACAGGTAGTGAGGAGAGTAGCAGATTGAGAAAAGCAGAGAACAAAGTAAACATGCCTTAACTTCTGGCTTCACCTAGAAGAAATGGGGAGAAGGCATTCTTCCCACCCTCCTCCCAACCCTGGAAAAAGGGGAACATTTCTCAGCAAGCAAAAGAAAACAGGATTCCTTACAGTCAAGGAAAACTTCCTGATTTTCCTATGGGTTTGTACCACAAGTCCCTGGAAACTCCTGCACCACCTGCACAACTGTGACCTTGAAGCCAGGTGATGCTTTTAACGAACCAGCTGCAAAGTCAGGTAGCCATTTCTCCTAGAAAATGCAGTTTCTACCAAAAGGACCAGGAAACAACAGACACACAGGTTCAAAAGAGCCTCATTTATCCCACAGAAAAAGCTGTTGCAAATTAGCTTCCAATAAATGTGTTTTAAGAAAATAAGCACGCTTGTAGGGGAGCATCACTGGCAGAATGGCCAACAACTTTGATCAACTCCCTCATTACCACTGTTATCCTATTCCTACCACCATGATTCTCGGGTTTAGGGGGGGAAAAGGAAGATATACTACAAAAAAAAAGTAAACCAAAAAGGCAACTGAGCTGTATATGTACTTATGACACAAATCCAGACCACTGCCAAAATACACAAACATCCTAAATTACTGACACCAAGGAGTTCAAACATTCAAGTTGCTCATGTTCTGTCTGGAACAAGTGACAAGAATTTATGGCCCTTAAACGAAATGCACAAAGTAAAGCAGCTTGTAGACCCAGACTAACAAATAAAAGCACTCATTCAGTTTTCTTAGTAATTTCACTTTTTTAGTTATTTCAGTAGGTTCCAGACTTGACAGGGCTCTGGATTTGAAATTCCTATCTGGACTTCAAAAAAACCACACCTTCTCTGGATCCAAACTGAGTTATGCAACAACTGAGTGTTGGGGAGTGAAAGGAGCCAGGGGCATGGCTTCCCAGTGACAACTATACTTACACCTCTGTAGCATCAAGAAAAATGTACAGCTCAGCCACCACCAGAAAATCCATTAATTACCGTGATGAACCTCTGTTAGTACATATTCCCTTAGTAGTAGTAGCAATATAAGATGTTTAATAACATGCTCAAAATTATGTTTCAGATATATTTAGAGCCAGTGCACACGAGTGAATAGAAAATATTAAACTCTACCCTGATCTGTTCTTCCATTTCACTTCCATACAGATTCCTGATCTGTAAAACTTTTACTCGAAATATTTTTGTTTTATTATTGCAATTACACAACACAATTAATTTCACATGACTTACCCAAGTTTTCTTCTTACAGTCCGCGTAAAATAGGGGTAAGATGATACAGGACTAACAGCTGTAGCTTCCCTTAAAGTAGGAAATTCACCATTATTTTTCAGTATCTATTTAAATGGAAAGTCACAAAGCAAGGAACCTTCATGTTTTTCTTTCAGGTAGAACTAAACTAAGATGCTCAAATGCTGGAAGTTTTCATATGGAATAGAAACCATATGGAAGTTTGCTATAACACTGCCAAGACAGAACTTCTATTCACCAAGGTTTTCTTAAAACTAAATTTTTATTCAATCCTAATTACATTTTTTTTCATTTTCCCTCAAAATATTCTAAATATCCACCCTCTTCACACATTATGACTTATGGTTGTAAAAAGTCAAGAAGACAAACCCTTTATAGCATGAGAAATCCACTGCAAAAAACCCAGATGTGACTGGCCTGACTTTTGAAACATTCCATCTGTCAATGTATACACTAGGCTCTCAATATTAAGTATGGGTGTACTAGATTTTACAGAAGTGTTGCAACAAAGGGTAATCTTATGCAAGCAGTTACTTTACTTCTGAATCTCATACAGTTGTATGAGACAAATTACAAATTATTTTGAGCCCTTAGGTTAGGATGACCACCATCTACTTTCCTTTCTGACACCAAGTTACAGCTACATGCTGTAACATCCCATTACCCAGAAATCAAAAATAAGGTGTGTTTGAAATTAAGGAACAGGTATACCTGATTCTGCATTTTCAGTCAAGATATCCGATATCCTCACACCACTGTAACCGTTGTTTGTTCCACAGCTATGTCACTAAATTACATTTGGTTCAAGTATTAACTACTTTTATTTCAAATCTGTGAGCTTAACAACAAAATAGTATAAATATTAATCAGAAGAGAGCACTGCAAACCTGCTTTAATTAATCCTTCATTAGTATGAACAGTATAATTGTCATCACCTGATGCTAGGAAAAGTACATAACTACATTTTAAAGAATAAACTATATATGCTTTTAAAGCTTTCTTATGTATTTTCTACAGCCTATTAGGCTCCATCTTAATTTCTGTAAACACTTTTTAGAAGATCTACCACTTATTTATGAAGAGAGCTTACTGTTCTGCATCTCTACTGAATCTGCGTGGTGTCTTTCTCTTGACTGAACTCCCCTTTGACAGCAGAGCTTGGTGCTGATGTTCCCCAGGAGTGCAGGGTGGCCCCAGAAAAGATTTAACTTCTTCATTTTTTCCCTTGTCAACACAGTCTTCTTTGGACACAGAAGAACTTCCAAGAGACTGAGAAGTATCTTTCTGCAATAACAGTTAATTGTTTAAGACTTCCAATGCACTTAAAGCTATTGCTTCCAACTCAAAAACCTGCAAATTTCTGACAGTCAACTTATATCCAGCAGATATTATCTTCTAATCATAATAACAAGGTAAATTCCGCCTAGAAAGTGACAAGTGAGCATGTTGCAGCAGTTGTCTCTCCCACACTCCAATTTACATCAAGTTATCAGTCAAACTAGTAACTTTTAAACAGTTACAAGTTTTACAGAGTACTGCCAAAATACTTTCAGAAAAGCACTGAATCATTGCTTTTTAAAATTTGGCTCTCAAAAATCAAATTAAGACACAATGTAATTAGGTTCTGAACTCAAATGCAAAATTCTCCATTCTAATTACAATCATAGCTGCTTAAGTGCTATGGCATTAACTCTCACACACTGTACCTGGACAAGTTCCCCTCCTGGGGCTTCTTCAGCTGCATCGCTACAGCTTATGTATCTTATGGCACTAATTATTCCCTGAACAGCAATTCGCTTGTGTTCTCTGTAGTGCAAGTCTTCAATCTCTTTCCCTATTTCACCTATGGGTTTCAAAACTGATTCAACTGCAAAAAAAGAAATTTCCAGAATCAAGTTTTAGAGAAATATAATACCAAAATCTCTTAACACAAGACTAACAAAAACATTTTTTTTACTATACACTAAATTTATTTAAACTTATGCTTTTAAAGAATTCTAAACCTTTTTGTTATCCACATGACATGGAAAAAAATTAATAAACTTTCTAGCTCATAAGCATCTCTTAGTATGCATTATCAGACACTACAATTTCTCCTTCAGGTGAAATTTCCAGTTCAATGCATCCTTCAGAATAACTATTTTTAATTTTGATTTAGCAGAATATTCAGAGTAAAACTTCTGGGTATATGTGTAGCTCATGTAAGTTTCTACAATTCTCCTGCAGCTAATGGTGTGATATTTTCTGTAAGGGGAAGATCTAGCCTATGAAACATTTAGTCATGAAAGGGAGTTTTTCTTGGAGTAAGACTGACTGAAAAAGGCCACAAATCTTACAGGTATTTGATATTCGATACCTTCGTTGTTTTTACAATATTTCAAAAAGCTATCAGGAGGTCGTGGAAAAGGGTAATAGCCACCGATGACAGTTTTCTTTATTTGATCAGCTTCACTTTGCGATTTCGTCCACTGAATGAAATTTTTCACTTTGGCATCCTTGGTGTATGGCTGGCCCTTGTGCCACCCTTTTAAAACAAAAATAATCAGGTATCAAAACCAAAGAAGATTACTGAAATCTGTTCTCATTTCGAAACTCCCCTGAACACTACATAGAAAAAACAAATTAAGAAAATCTTGACTAGAGAGTACAAAAGATGTCTTTTGCCAAGTTTTACAAAATGAGTACCTTGAATTCCTTGACTACACTTGCATTTGACACCAAAAGTCAGACAAACGTTAAATAACAGAAAGAAATAAAACAGTTTAAAAAAAAGCTGCTAGAAAAGGAAAGCTGCAAGTGTTTTTTAATGTTTTAAGTAAGTGTTGATCACCATTGCTACCCTATCAAAAGATTAACAGTCTGAAAGAATTAGTCTTAACCTAGTAATACTTTTCGTAAGATAAACCCATTTTAATGCCTCACAAGAATGCCATTTGCCGTCTTCTTTTCTGCAATGGTGTTTCATTATTACCTCATAGTCTGCACTGATTATTTTGCTGTAAAATGAAAATACCCTTTCCAAAGAAATAAAATGAGAACTACATAAAACTAGAACTATTTTAAGTTACCTGTAATGAATATTTGACTTTCATTTGAAGTTGTAAGGTAAACTGTCCTGGAAGGATTCTCAGTGAGGTCCTGGATCACTCTCATCTGTGTACACACCAAGTATGTCACTGGAGAAAAAAAAATCTTCATTTTTTTTTCCTGATAGTTCATTGATTTTAGAATGGCAAGACTGATACACACTGCACTAATTTTATTAAGTGCTCTAAACAAGACAATTTAGTTCTTGACTCTACAAACTTTTTGGCATGTTTTGACTCTCCATTATAAATTACCATATGGAGATGCAATTAAATCTTCAATTTAATTTCAGCATAGATATTAGAACTAAAACATGAGATACTTCATCAGGTAGGATATAACTGAAACAAGTAGTAGAAATATTGGTATTAGATGACTGTGTTTCTTAAGGATAAAAAGTATAAAATCATGAGAAATTATGGCAGGCTACTGCAAAACTTCTAAACAGAGTTCAAACTCACTCTTTTGTTAATATCTCAGTTAAACACTGGAATGTCATTCTTTCCCACTTCCCGAGAACACTCAAGATGAATGTAGCCATAATCTTAGTAGGACTGTGAAGCTGGTGCTGCATCATATGATATAAAAAATGCACATCGACACCAACCAGTGTTAAAAGAAGGATGAGTGCTTGGAGGAAAAGAGAAAGATGACAAGAAGAAATATTTAAAGCTCTTTTAAAATCCTTCATTAAGGATTCCCTGGTTTGAAATTTATTAGTCTTTGCTCATGTGTGATAACTAACACAGCTGGGTGATGATGGCTGTTTGGGCAAAAAATACTGGTTCAAAAAAATGAAGCTTTTCCACTTTCACGTCTCTCTTCATTCAATCCTCTTAAATGATTCCTGTCTATAAAATCCAGGTATTTACAGGTCAAGAGGAGCAAGAGATTTGACTAGCTGCTGCCTTTAATTGCCTCTGATGCAAGAAATGTTGCCTCAGGTGCTTCTTAACTTTTTGTCTGAAATGAATGAAATCAGAGGAGCCCCGGGGCCAGTTGTCCATTTAATTGTTTACACTAACTGACAGACTGCAATTTGTAAGGGTTTCAAATATTTAAATTATTTTTTACTTTTAAAATTTTAATTTCTGATCAACTATCTTCTGCCGGAGGAGATAAGTCATGGCGTTTTTGGCATTTTTTTATTCAGTGGCAACTAATCTCAGAATTAGAAATTTGCAGCTAACTAGAAAAACATTACAAATAATTATTAGTAAGTATTATAGAGAGATGAATACTTGGATGAATATGCTCAAACACATCCGGCTGAGAAGTTGCAAACAATTCCAGTACGAATGGTTGGTGTGAGGTCCCATCAACAGCATGTGCCCAACGATAGAGCCAGAAGTCTTCACTGTGTTCTATATAAACAAATATTAAGAAATATGTATAAGCATTTACTCAAAAATTTAAAAACTATTTGATAAATTCTGAAAGTCATATTTATAGAAAAACCTCTTTTTCTGGCTCGCTCAGCCCTTCCTACAAACGTCACAAGACCAATAACATCACAGGAATGATTGTTTGGTAAGTCATCCAGTTCTGACCTAAAACCAAAATAGAAGAAAGCTCGGTAAGCTTTCTCAGAAACTTTGCAAAAAGCATTTCCAATTAACATTCACTGTAAGGTAGTGTAATTTAAGTTCCAGCTTGATAGACAACAAAATTCTATTTTACCTTGTGATAAACCGGTATTTAACTTCAGGTAATCCCCACTCTGGCTTAACCATTTCTTCTGGAATAATATTTATTTCAGTAGGAGGATCTCGAACATTAAGGCTAATTTCTGACAAAGAAAAAAAAGTCAGTAACATTTAACGCATGAATACAAATTATTATCATCATCATCATCATCATCATTGTTATAGTAATATAACAAAAATAACAACAACCCATAAAGAAACCAGGGTGAAGTTTCTTAAATATTCCAACTTTGTGAAATTATTAATCAATTTGTCTGACTTCAGGTTTTCATCAAAATAAAGTAGGGAATTTGGGTACAGCCTTCAACAAAGCAATTTCATCATTAAGTAATGTTAAACCTTTCAATTGCCTACATGAGCCAACTAGTCCAATCCAGACAGTAGAAATAGAAACTAATCCAACCATACTGATTAGATACAAAGTACTTTTTACAGTACCTTTACTGTCAAATGTCAGTAAGGTCTGAAACCAATGTGCAGACAACGAAGTAAAACAGAACTAGCACACAAGAATTTCTGTATTTGATGCCAGTTCAGGTAATTATTAATAGGATAGAAATACACCATGGTCATGGAGGAAAACAAAAGGTCTTCTCATGCCTATTCTATAGCACCTGAAAATTTTAATTTATTAATCAGACTGTTTAGATGCTAAATTACAAACATGGTGGAGCACTGGGGCAAGCAAGGTGTGCTTCAACCAGATTAAAAAATACAGGAAGAATGGCTTCAGCTTCTAGAATACACAAGGCAGTACTCTATGATCTCATAACAGGACAAATTTTGCTGGTACATAAAAGACAGATTCTGATGAAGTTTCTTGGCTTTGAGTAAGGGGTTATTCAAATAATGCACCCAGAAAAGTAATTAAATAGATATAAATAATGTATACAACTGTTTTTGTAATTATATCTGGCGCCTCACCCTGGCAGTGCAACATTAGGAAGGTGTTGTACTTCAAGTCAGACCCTCTACTTAGGAATATTCTCTAGGCTTCTGCTTTCTAGAAATGAATTTGGAGGACAATTGCATATGGTCTTTTAGGACGGTATCGCCGAGAAAATTCTTGAAACAAAACTTTCCCAAGCATGAAAACTACCTATCAATTGTTTCATTATTTTGAGATTAGATGAAAGTCATATACTCAAATCAGGATTATACTATGGGATGAGTCAGGAGCTAAGGTCAGTATAGGCTGTCATCAGCGCCACACAAATTCAGTGATGTATGAAACTGAAACGTGGACACTGCCTGCCAGTGGAATTCAAGGCATTGGTACTAAGTTCCAAAGGTTTTAGGCCTTGAAACAGTACCTCTCAGCACATCTCACAATGCTGCAGCTGCAAACAGGGGCCAGCAATGCAGAGCTACTCCATGGAAGTCTAGGGATGTGCCTGAAACATAGCACCTTGCAGGACTCTCAATTTGGAAAACCTTTAATACTGGGGCCTTGATAACTCTCCAGATACATTGTACAATATCTGCAGGTGAATGGTTCTAAGGACACACTGGCAAGTTGGGATTTGATGCAATTACAAACTGGAAATAAATGAAGAAAAAAGTAATTGTCACTTAAGCGATTCAGCGTAATTGAAACCTGAAATATTGCCCCACATTGGGCATACAGAGAGATACTTAGCGAGGTAATAAATTTCACTTCATCTGAACAAAAAAAAAACCCCTCATGCAATGAAAGCTGCACAAAATCCATGTTACAAATGCTCTAGAATTTTTACTGGATATTCTGTTCTCTTGAGACTCTCTTCTTATAGGACATATGGTCATATCATCCATTCATGCATCATGGGATTATGTGAATTCATATTAAGACAAAATTCTCAGCTTTGTGCAAAGAACTGAGATTCTGTACATACTTTTGTATGAAACAAAGATTTACAGCTTCTGCAGTTTATCTGTGGTCTGAAAATACACTGTGGCACTTTCCTGTGGAGTGACTTCTAGTTCTTCCGTTACACATCTATTACCCTTTACAGCCCAGCGGCTGAGTTGGCCATTTTGATCTCTTTGTTACCATTTCTACCCAATAATGCTTGGAAGAAATCAGAAGTGTGGAGTGAATAAGGCCATGAAAATGCAGAGATTTTTGCCTATAGAGAAAGTCACCTCAGATGGCATATTTTATTCTGTCTTCTTTGCATAGAAAGGTTTTGTGGCAATTACAATTGTTTTCAGGGTTGGCTTGTAATCGTCATCACCTTCCCTCACAAACATTCATTCCTGTCTGAACATTTCTATCTCCTGCCAAGTCATCACAAATACTTCAGACACTGAGATCTGGTTTTAATGCAAATGTATATCAGTCAGGGAATATAATTTCACTGCTTCTGGCAGTGAAAACATTGCTTATTTTTGTGCACTGTAGCAACTCCATTAGGAAACTGTCATTGTTGATAAGTTAGACATACATCATCCTTCACCAACATGCATATTGTTTCAGGAAGTTATTTGAATTTTCTGAATGTTGGCTGTCATTTTTTTCTGAGTATAAAAGCACAAAATTGGAAAGAGTTCATGTAGAGTGGAGTAGGAGAGAAAAAACCCCAAAGTTGATTAAATCCCATTTGAAAAGGCCATTACTGTTATACTGCAGGACTCGTATTTTTGTAGTATAGCTCCTTTGAGTGTCTGCCACACTAAACAACTGGCAAGTAAGAAAATGCTTTTTCGTAGCCAAGGAACAGTCTTCATACACACACTCCCATGGTGATGCTCTTTCAGCATGTAGAAGTCATCAATGCAACTTTTTATTATGTGGAGCTGTGCAGATACTCTGGGCCTTGACAATATACACTAAAATCTAAAGTCAGATGAGGACTGGATGTCCTTCAATGACCTGGAAAAAGGTGTGAGCAGTGCACAAGTGATATGTGCATTATTATGCAGGAAGTAGAATCAGATTAAAATTCAGTACCAGAAGGTCTATCTTTATACAATCTCAGTTCCTGGTATCAGGGATTCTTTTAAAATTTCTTTATTTTTTAATTAAAGGCTTTAACTAATTGCGGCAGTAAATTTTGTAGACATGATTCGAATATAAACAGGGAACAGCAAGAACCTGGATGCTCAGACACCTTTCAGAGGTACTAATTAAGGATTTATACCTTATCAATTAGTCTCAGAAATGGATCACTTTCTATTTGATTTCTATGGAGAACTACTTTGCACAGCTGTATTTCATTGATTCAAAATAAGTTTCTGCAATACTTAACCAATTGTAGCAAATCTCTTCATCTGTGAATCCCCTGGGGTGGGGTGTGTTTTAAACGGGTAACTGGTTTTGATGGTGTACTTGTCAAGGAGGAGCACTGTGCCAACCTTCATACTGTGATACCATTCAGGACACAGTGAATTCCACAAAACCATTGACATCATGCCTGAACCATCAGCAACTTCAAAGTAGGCCTGAAGAAAAAAGAGACAATACAAAGTCATCTTTTATTTATTATCATTCTGGTATGTATTTATTTTGGATAATGCATCAGGTACTTGACTCAAACTATTTCTCTGTTACAAATGGATATAGAGGATGTTCCAGAACTTGTACTGAATACTAGAGCCGAAAAAAATCTCCAGTTTTTAAACTGGGCAAATGCTGAATTTGTAACTGACCAGACCACTAAGCAGTAAAAAAAGATTTTTAAACTAACTCATCACACCTCCAGTCTCCTTTTCCAAGAAGTTCAATGCAAAAATACCACAAGTTAAATACATTAGAAAAATCATTAAGAATTTTACAGTAAAATAATTTATCTGAAAGTCACCAGATAAGAGGATCAGGGGCTAGAAATCATTTAAATGCATTGTCTTGGGTTTTTTTTTTGACAGGACATACAACTCCAACTTTCAAAGCATAGAGACCAGAAATGTTTAGGCCGTTAAACTACTAAAACCTCTGACTATCTCTTTCTTCACAAAAAGCTCAAATTAACTATAGTAACTGAAACATATCCACTAAAGTTTGTACACATATGATCACAAAATTCAGCACTCCTTACTGTAGAGTGCTCAGCATCTTTGTAAAGGCAGCATTTTCCATATAAAATAGCTATAAAATAACTTTATGTGCTTACTATATGGGAAAAATTATTTTCAACTATCCTACAGCAATTTTAATGTTAACCTATGCATTTATCCCTCTTTACCTGATAAGGCATATCCATTTTTTTCTCTGGTTTTCCATAGTACCTTAGTCTAGATTTGTGCAGGATTCTCACAAGAAGTGGATGGAAACGCACTCTGCTTCTCCACGTCATTTCCAGATGACCAAGATTAGTCAGTTTGGAGACTAAGGTTGAGGGGAGGGGAAAAGACCAAAAAAGAGCATTCATGATTGAACACTTAAGCTTTCAGGAGTAAAGTGCCAGGATGTCACATGTATTTTATTAATGTTTCTAACATTTAAAAAGGCTCATCTGCTGGTATCATTCACCAATAAATCCTGTTATGAACTATCTGCACACAGCATAGTTTTGCTTTGTTTTTTTTTTATTTGATTTTATTTAATTGAGAGTGATGACACATTTTAAATGACACAGAAGTGCTGTCAGATGAGCAGAAGAGCCATTACAAAAAACACAGGTATCAGCCTACAAGGGCATCACACTCGTGCAAAAGTCCTGTTATACCTCTCTCATCACCAGGCTTCACAGAATGGCCTGAGCCCCTCAACACTGACCATATTTTGGGTGGCAGCTTCTAGGTATGAGCATTCCGCCTCATAGACCAGACACAAGCCTACTACTGCATCCAGTGTTTTTGACACCTCAGAAGACTGGGCACAAGCACCACAGCGACGTATTTTCAGTGTTTCATAGAGCTTAAAAAACACTCTCAAAGCAACAGAGAATCACAGAAGGGGTTGAGTTCAAAGCGGATATCTTGTTCCAACACTTTGCCATGGGAGGGACATGCTCCACCAGACCAGGTTGCTCAGAGCCCCATCCAAGCTGGTCTTAAACACTACTAGAGATGGAGCATCCACAAGCTGGCAACTCTGGGCAACCTGTGCCAGTGCCTCACCATCCTCCCAGGGAACAGGTTTTTCCTCACAGGAGCAGGTGAACTGTGACACAGGTGGCACATTCCCAGTGGGGCCAAACACAGCTGGAGGATCACCAGGGAGCTCAGCTCTGCTGCACAAGCAATCACAGAACCAATTAGGTTGGAAAAGAGTCCTAAAAATCATCGAGTCCAACCTACGACCAAACACCACCCTGTCAGCCAGGCCATGGCACCAAGTGCCACTTCCAGTCTTCCCTTCAACACCTCCAGGGATGGTAACTCCATCACCTCCCCGGGCAGCCCGTTCCAATGTCTAATCACCCCTTCTGTGAAGGAATTCTCCCTAATGCGCAAGCTAAACCTTCGCTTAAGACTACGTGCCCTTGTTCTGCCGCTAGTCGCCGGGGAGAAGAGCCTGACCCCAAACCGGCTACAGCCTCCTGTCAGGTGATTGTAGAGAGCGAAAAGGTCCCCCCGAGCCTCTCTCTTCTCCAAGCTGAGTCCCCCCAGCTCCCTCAGCCGCCCCTCATAGGACTTGTGCTCCCGACCCTTCCCCAGCTCCGTCGCCCAACGCAAACAACGGCACCGCCCCCTCTCTGTGTTGTGCACCGGGGCGCCTCAGGCCATGCCTCCCGCACCTCTACAGCAGCCGCCTCCGGGCTTACCGTCCACATCCACCTGCGCCGGGGGCCTATCCGGCACCCACACGTCTCCATAGGGATCCTCATTGTTCCAGAGCGGCAGGTAGTGCCTGTTGTCCCCGCGGAGGGGCTGGAGCGGGCGGTGCCCGTCGGGCGGAGTGCCCCCGGCGGCGGTGCCCCTCGCCCGCTCCAGCCCCTCCAGGCAGAGGAAGCCGCGGTTCAGGCGCTTCTCGTCGTAGTGGTACGAGCAGCGCGTGAGGCGGAGGCGCGTGCCCGCCCGCAAACGCGCGCGCTGCACGAGCCCGTTGAGGCGCGGCGCGAGGTGGCAGCGGTGCCGGCGCACGCCGTCCGCGAGCGTCACGTCGTACCAGTATTGGCGGGGGGCGGCGGGCGGCGCCTGCGCCAGGTACCGCTCCACCGCCACCACAGTCACGGCCGGCGGCTCCGCGGGCGCTGCGCTGAGCTGCGGGGAGCCCTGCACCTCCTCAAACACCCTCTGCAAACAGGAGGCCCCGCCGCCCTCCGCCGAGGCCGCCGCCCAGCTCTCCTCGGCGCGTTCCGGGGCAGAGTCCTGCATGACAGCGTTTTGGCCGTCCCTTCCGGGCGACAGCCGCGGCCCAGGGCTCTGCCGGCGGCGGCGGCCGCGGGTTCCCGCTGTCATGGCTGAGCAGGGGTACCGCACCCATGGCGCGCGCGCGGGGCGGGGCGGGGCG